>CABFWO010003093.1:7588-44473 GCA_902155825.1 Timema genevievae | reverse complement strand
TGGTAGACAGAAGGAACCAAGGGAAAATTCACTTTCGTGTCATTTTGACACCCCTCGGGTGCATGGGTTTAGTGCCGGCATGTCTCGTACTACAACACATGTTCATTTGAGTTGTGAAATGGTTTTTGTATTCTATTTTCATTGTTCATTTTGGCACATTTAGATTGAGCTAGAATTCAACATACAGCAATCATCAATATTGTATCTTTTCTTACTGATTTAATTAATTAAAAATAGAGAAGTGATAAACAAAAGGCAAATGTTGGCCATTTGATTTAAATGAAAGTTTGCTATTTTCCAGGGACCCGCTTTGGTGGCCACATGGTCTAAAGCATCAGTCTCGTAGACTAAACTGTTGATTACAGGGAGATTAAGGTTTGAATCTTGGTCAGGTGTATTGAGTAAAAACTTTGTAATTAAACACACAATAAGAATATGAATAATCAAATAAGTTAATGTTAGTAAATTTTCAAAAATTAAACTGATGACCTACTCTCCTAAAGCACAGTAGAACCTTAGTCCCAACATGGCATCTAAATCATTTTAGCATGCAAAATGGTAGTTAGTTTAATATCTTTATTACTATAAACTATTATTAAAGTTAATAATATGGTTATGATGAAAATCCCGACCTAACAAAACCTAACCTACCATGCGTCAACATTTTTTCCTTAAATGTCTTTCCCTAAAATAGGCCTAAGCTATTGAATCCACGAGCATGATGAACACACCATTTTGTGTCCATGGTCCTATTAGATTCCTATTCTATAGGCTTAATCCTATTCCATTCTATAAAATTAAAAATATTTATGTAAATATCAAATAGATTATTTTAACAATAATAAATCCCAAACCGAGTGTTTATTTATTGGTACTCAAAAGGTTAGTTTTGCTACAGTAGATTAGGTTAGTTCTCATTATAAACTTATAGGCCTAATGTGTTAAATTACTATGACACCATTTAAATATTACTATTGTGTGGCTTCTTAGTGTGATTAGTATGTTTGACAGTTTACTTTTTGTAATTTTGTTAAAAGATGAAGGTTAGCGCAGTGATTTAGGTGAGTACCTAAAATGTTTACTCAAATATTTTTGAAAAATTACAAGCAATATTTTTTTTATTATTAGTAACATATTGTTTGACTATTCATATTCTTATTGTGTACAGCAAGTCTGTTAATTAACTTGAATAAATAAAATATATTCTAAAATAAGCTTATGGCAAAGAAAAATGTTCTGGTATGTCAAAGATGATTCATGCTACTATCCTCAACTCTTAACACAAGCATTATTAGAAACAAATATGTAGGGGCCTAACAGCTTTTTGCAAAATAACATCATTTGAAGATGTAGCCTAAGAATTAATAGTTTAAAGACTAGGGTTTGCTGGTCTATTTTTTATTTAGAAATTTAAGCCTACTGCAAAAATAAGTTATCTTAAAATTAAAATGACTTTTTAACATTTTTTAAATATAGCTTGATAATTTGTTCAGATTTTTGTTTTCCAATAGCAATTTGAGTGATAACCTATGCAATAGGTAGTAGGGCCTAAATATTTGAGTAATAGTACACAAAAACGGTATCTAGTAGGCTATTTTTTTCCATCAATATACACAATAAGCATTGCAAGTTTCTAATAATATCAAAATTAATACGGTTTAAAAAATTGTATAGGCCTATGATTATAAAATTAAAACAAAACTTACCAAAATCACACAAGAAATTATTGTAGCTGTCACAACATGGCACCAAAAGTAGGCCAATTTTAATTCAAATGCTAACATTTTTATTATTATAAACTATCCCAAACTAGCAAAACGTAGGCCTAATCGTTCATGTGTTATGTTTTTCCTGAAATATCAAATTAGCTTATTTTAACAATATTACAGATTATAATGTAAGTTAATCAAAGTTAGTATTTTATTGAAACATTAAAGATATGGTTAAGTCAAGTTGGGATAGTTTTCATTATAATTGGCCTATAAAGTCTGGTTCAACCTCAATGCGCCTAAATATGTTTTTGTGTGTCAATATATAATATAGGCCTATCTCAAGACACCATTGAAATATTAGGTGTGCCATTCCCATTTGTGATCTAGAGCAGCGATTCTTACCCGGTGTCCACCGCGGCCCTCTGGGGGGACGTGAAAGGTGTTTTTTTGGGGGAGTGGGGGACCTTGAAAAAGTAATTAAAAATATTTTCTTTTTACTAAAGTCAATTATCTTAAATTAAATGTTTTGGAAGAAAGCATTTGATGATCGTAAGCATTTAATTACAGTAGAATCTTGATTTTCCAGGGTAATGGAGTGGAGGTGAAGCACGAGTATTATAAGTCACAGATAGTACAAATAATCCCCATCTGTTTACCATCATCATTCAAAATTTGTTGCCCTTTTTTTTTACTTATTTATGTGAAAAGGGATTTTCCACTATTGTAAATATTAAAACCAAGCAGCAAAATCAACTCCTATATGTGAATAGCAATAAGTAATACAATTAAAATAAGAAAAGACAAATTAATCTAAAGTGTTCAACAGCAGAGGTCCCATTAAATAAATTTAGGTAAGTTAATTTTTGTTTTTTTATTTGTTTGGTATAAGCCTGAGCGAATCCATTATTTTCCATTTCGAGTCAAATTCAAATCTTGGCAAACCAGCCCGAATCGAATAACATGCTCAGAACTTTTTTCGAATAGAATCTAATCCAAATTGAATATTCTATTTTGAAAGTTTTTCAAATCCAAATCAATCTTTGAAAATATTTTAAACTTAATCTTAAGTTAAACAAGTAAACAACCTCGTGATTAACTTATGAAAGGTTATAAACGAAATAAATTACTATTTTTTATAATGGTTTGCTGTATAAGACCATAGAAAGTTGAAATTATTCTTAAGTATGAAAAGATTGAAATTTCGAACTAAGCCCATCGAACCCAAATCTGAAATTTACTTAATTTGAAATTTTGAATCCACCACAAATCTCTCTAATAATAAGACTAGAAAGCTCGAAATGAATCCAAATCTTAGCAAGATTCAAATTTAGAATCGAAATTTTGAAGGTTTGCACATTTTTAGTTTGGTTTTATAATCGGTAAATAAAGCCTCTATTTTAGAATACTTTATAATATTTTAGGATATTTAGGGGGGCCGCGAGTAATAAAAGGTTAATAACCACTGATCTAGAGAACAGTAGGCCTACACCAATTATGGCAGAATGTTTTTAGTGTGATTTGGGTGAGTTTTGTTTTAATTTTAAAATCATGTAGCCTACAATTATTTTATTGCCATATTTATTACTTTACCAGGCCTAACTTATTGAAAACTTGATTTTATATGTTGTGTTTATTGATGGTAAACTAATGTCACTATCCTATGTCAAGGAAAAAGTGTCAAATAAGCCTATCCGTGTTGTGTACTATACCCAATATTATTGTTCAGGCATACCTCAAATAAATCATATTTTATGGGTGGCAAAACAATGATAGGCCTACAACGTGTAGGCTTACAAATGACTAGCGTAGTTGTGAATTAGACAATAAGACTACACTCACCATGAGTAAAGTAACCAGTGATGTTCATATACTAAATAACTTTATAAGAGAAGAAAGAATTCAAAGTTTTGAGAGTAAAGATGAGGCCTACCTGTCTAGTGTCATAAGTATCCTGTGGATCCAAGTCTTGGCTGTTGATCCGACGCCGATCTTCACCTCGATCCATCGTAAAATCATCGGCAAAATGATGGTCGGATTTCAGATTTAAGTTATTCTTATTAAAGAACTTGGAAATAACACTCCACATTCAACAATTTTGACACAATTTTTATTTTTGGTCTCCTCGTCATGGCCTAGCCTACGCAAGACACTTGACAGACATCAACATCTTCACTTTAATTCACAACCTTGGGTAAAATAAGCGTAATAAACGTTTATATTATAGTTACTAGATACATCCTTAATAGCATTAATTATACACTAGAGCAAATCATATAAAACAAAATGAATACACACTCAATCCGATTAAGATTCACACATTGCACACATACTATCCGTCATAAAATCTAGAAACAATTCACTGTGAAACAAAAATCGAAACACACAGGTGTTCGGAGAATATATCGGACCTACCACACAGGGCGTAGGTTAAATAACAGCTGGTTAGAATAAACCACAGAATAGTTTTATTATTCTATTTATTACATATCATCATAATTATTTATTTTATTTAGTTAAAGGTAACTTGTCCGAAGAAAAATATTAAAAATATTCCATTTGTTTTAATTTATATTTTACTTAATAAATACACTTGATTTCTGACTTCCTAAAATATAGATAGATAGTAAAGTCCGAATCTTTTTCTCTAAAAATAGGAAATATAAAAATAAAATATTATATTTGATTATAGAAACACATAAGAATAACATGAGAAAGCTATAATTATTTTAACCTGTCATATACCGATACCGGAGTCAAATCTGTTTTGTCAAATTTTCATTGGAAGGGCAGTTAAAAATAATACAAACTTTTTTGTGGTCAATATTGATAACGTTTTATTGTATTATTAGTGTTATTCTATAGGTATTGATAATTATGTATCATTAGTGACATCATCATATTACATTACTTTACATATGAATACGTGAAAGTACATGTTTATTATGTAGTCTCGGGACGAGTGTTAAAATAAAAGGTTCAGTGGGCCCTTTAATAATACACGTGTAGGAGGGTTCTTAAACTTTTCGTATAGATATGGAGAGTAAGAATTCTGAGGTTTATAAGTTCTCAGACTGGGCAGGGTATCCCAAAAAGGGCTATTAAAGGAGGGGATTTGTATTTGTAATAGGGCAATGGATCTTTGGTTTTAATAAAGTAACTATACTCACAAAGCGGTTAAAATCCGAAAATATTTTTTTAAATAAGGTGTTTTAATGTAATCTGGTCTATTTTTTAAGCCTAAAATGAATAAACGGGTTCAAAAGGGCCCTTGAATAGTTTTATTTGGAGTATTTACTGTTGAATGAAGTCTAAAACGTTGACTATATCTTATCTTGATGGGTTATTGAAAAAATGCTGTAGGGATTTTGGCCCCAGAAATCTCCATTTTATTTCGATTTAATGTGTTTAATACCCCAAAAATTAAGAACAGGGTCAGTTTGACTCATTTTTTTTAAACAATTTTTTAAAATTATATTTGATTTTCCCAAAACTGGTTTTTCCCCACATGATTGATTTTAATTATTGTGGTGCTCCTTTATACTGGATATAATTTATTTTTCTGTTTAATTGTTTATTTTATTGGTATTAAGGTTTTCACCCACACTACTATAGGGTAGGATTCTGGCACGAGATAAAGCCTTACAAGCGAGTTTCCTTCAAAAATCATCGTATATATTAGGCTACATCAACTTATTTAAAGAAAAAATGAACCAGTTTAGAGCTTTTATATGCTCTTCAAAGCTTTAACTAAAATATTTATTTAATTTAACCACTCACACATTGAGGTATCTCATATACTCAATCAAATTAATGAACGATGTCAAATTGCCACAGTGCCTTGTATGTGTGTAAGAGAGAAAGAGATACCCAAAAGTTTCCTTCTCTCTTACACAATGGTACGTAGACGACAGCTCGAAAATTTCAGCCTCATATGTCCATCCAACTTTGATCTCTATACTATAACTGGATGGACATCTGTGGCTGAAATTTTCGAGCTGTCGTCTGCATACCATTGGGTAAGAGAGAAGGAAACTTTCGGGTATCTCTTTCTCTCTTTCACCCATACAAGGCAATGTGGCATTTTGACATCGTTCATTAATTTGATTGATTATATGAGATACATCAATGTGAGAGTGGTTAAATTAAATAAATATGTTAGTTAAAGCTTTGAAGAGCATATAAAAGTTCAAAACTGGTTAGTTTTTTATTTAAATAAGTTGATGTAGCAGTATATGTACGATGATTTTTGAAGGAAGCTTACTTTTAAGGCTTTATCTCGTACCAGAATCCTACCATATATTTGTGTTTAGTTAGGATAAAAGACCTTCCAGAAGGAAATTTCTACTTCTGTTCTAAATTGCCGTTCATCCTACCAAAATATTATATATATGATAGTATTCTGGTACGAAATAAAGCCTTACACATTGGGATTATTACTAAAATCAGGGTTTAGTAGATACTGTACTTTCTACAAGCCAATAACCTAAACTATCATTTGAACGTAAGACTTCTACACAAAGTGTGTCATTCAAACAAATGTAATACAGTTTTTAGCTAACTTGTTTCATTATAGTTATCGAAATGTCAACATAATATGATTTCTGAAAGATATGAGCCAACTTAAAAAAACAGGTATTATTACAATAATACTTTCCACAAGCCTATAACCTAAGTGATAGTTTGAATGCATGGCAACTATTCAAAGTTTGTCATTCAAACAAATGTAATCAATTTTTAAGATACCTTGTTCATTATATTTATCGAACTTTCAATAAAATATGGTTTCTGAAACCAATATACACGCTAATAACCAACTTTAAATATAAGTGTTGTCGTGGCAGACTGTAAACAACATTGATGATAACTACATAAAAATTGAAATATCTAAGGTTTTATTCGTATTTGTACAGTATTACCTGTAAAACTGGATTGTATATCCTTTAATGTAAATGTTTCTTCAGGAAAGTATGGTATAATACTTCACTATTTTCAAACAATAACACTTTTATTCATCAGAGACATGTTTTCGCATAAGAACATTTAAAGAAACCGTTAAATCTTTCCCCCCCTCAGTGTAGCAGACGATACACTTAAGCGTCACGCTTTTGTCCTTGGAATGTGCATGTGTATGTCCATCCAGTTATACTATAGAGATCAATGCCATCCAATTCTATTATAGAGATCAATGACAACACCTAGTACCAGTTTAACCAACGTTGTAAGTATAAATGAATCTCAACGCTATAAGTAACTATCTATTATCCGTAGGTCTAGATATACAGAAATTAATTTAAAAAAAACTGAAGTACAGTGAATCCTCTTTGTCGCTTGAGTTTTACGTAAACAGGTGACTGCATCTTGTGCAACAAAGTGTTATTAAACAGTTCTATGTTACCTGCCAAACTTCGTAGACATCCTGATACTAATCACCCTGAATATAAGGACAAATATATTAGTTTTTTCAAGCATAAGCTTGGGGCATTAACAAACTCTCATAATATTATGGTGAAATTTTAAAACTGACCATTGAAGCACTACCGAGGCCTCCTACATAGAGAGTTACCGTATTACGCTTGCAGGAGAAGCCCATACAACTGCTGAAACCCTAATTGATCCTTGTGTGTTTGAAATGGCAGCTTGTGTTCTTGATGGGCAAACAAATAAGAAACTTGAAACAATTCTATTATTTAATAATACTGTTAAACGTCGCATTCAAGATCTGTAAACAGATATAACAAAAGAATTGGTGTCGAGTTTTAAATGTAGATTTGCGTTTTCATTGGAACTTTGACGAATCAACAGATATGTCATGGCTAACAGTATTGCTTGTATTTGTGTGTTACTTGTTCTAGAATAAAATAAAAGAAGATGTGTTGCTCTGTAAATCTCTTGAAAGTCGTACGACTGAAGTAGTCTAGGAGCTATCTCCTGTTGAGTGTGCACTTTCATGTGCATTCATTTTGACTGCTGAGCATTATTACCCACCCAAAAGTTAGTCAAAATTGTTTGGTCAAGTGATCTGGGTTATGCTCATTTGGCCGCCGTATTAGATTCAAAATGGCGGAATAGGGAATTCTTAAAATGACCATAACTCAGCAATTTATGATCCTATTTTGATTTAATTTTTTTCATTTGAAATACTATAAAGTATTCTACAATTTTTTCATAACTCCAACGTGTTTCTCGGACAAATGAAAGAATGATTTTTTTTAACTAATCATCTTTTATTAAAATGTTCTTAAAATTTGCGAAAGATTAATAATTTTTGTAAGAAACATAGAATAATATGCAGAAGTCTATAAGCCTTATATTGATGTTAAATATGTTAATGTTTTAATTCAATTTATTACAAATATCTAGGAAAAACTAATTGTATGAATTGGTACTTGCTTCAATCAATACCATTAGTTCAAGGTTCGTTTATGAAAAATTAATGTATTTTTCATTTTATGTCATAATTAGCTCAAATGCACTTCTTAGGGTACAGAAAAAATTAAGATTTAATTTTTTAATCATTTACTGTAATTATTTGAATTTTTTATTGGATGCTGAACTATTTATAAAATACTAAATTTAAAATTTAAAATTACAAAAAAATAATTTTAGAAACTTTGTTTAATAAAGAAGTAAATGTTCGTACATAAAAAAATAGTATAATTTACAGTCCGAATTTACGATTCAGTAAGGATTTTTACAGCCCGTAAGCCCCTGGGTTTGACATTTGCAGAAGTCACAATATGAAATTCTTAGCTTTCTACATGAAGCACTTCTGACAGCTATAAGAAACAGGAAGTCCAAAGGTATTTTTAAATCTTCCATTATTTTAGGGAATATCCATCCATCCTCTTCAATAGATCCAAACCTCAATGGATCTAGGTATCCATGTCAATTAATAGGATTCATCAACTTAAAACAATGAACGTAGCGTCTTTTTGTGGGAAATATTATTATTTTTATTATTGGAACTCAATCTTGAGAGTTTTTTCCTAACCTTTTGTGATGGTGCTGATGTTTCCGTAAAGCATCCATAGGATGAAGATCTGAACCAAGCGTTTTAACTAAAATCTCCTCTGCTTTACTCTCCATTTCTTGTTCAAATTTAAAAAAAACTCAGTAAATCTTATGGATAGAATTTAGCAACCTTCAGAGCAGCTGCTTTCGTGCCCACTTTAATTGTAGTGTCACAACCTGTCAGTGAATGGATAGCTGGTAGACTTGTTAACATACTGCGTAGAACCTTGTTTTCAGTGGCATAAGAAATGGCTTGGAATGTATACAACATTTTCTCCAACTCCTAAATCCATCCAGAGTTCTTCCAGACCTTCCTGTTTCCATTCAGTCTCATACAAGTTCAAAGAATTTACCTAAAAATTCGTATCCATTGAATAAATTAGTACTTGACTAGGCTTAAACTACATTACAATATTATAATTGGTACATTTGGCCTTATATAATACGGAAGAGGAATATTTTTGCCTTGCGCGCTGCTCAAAATGCGTGACGATAAAACTACATTGTGCCTTTCCTGTCCATCGTAACTGATCGTAAGTTCAAGACGATTTGTGATTCGTAGGAGAAGTTTTGAACGAGTTATCTCGTGGATTGCTTGTGCCAATCCAATATTACATTGATGTATTCTTTTTCCCCATCGTGAATAAGGCGTAAAAATATTTGGAAATTAATTTCATTTGAACTTGATGTAATGATCGATATGATGTGTCCTTGGCTGAGAAGAATTTCTTCCAAGATTCTGGAATCAATACAGAAAATGCATGTGATAATTAATTTGCATTGCAGTCTTTCCTTTCTAAGTGATCGTAATCTATTTTAACATCTTCTCTCAATCCTTTTACACATTTCTTAATGCTATCACTATTGCGTATCTCCTGCTATCACTATTGCCTATCTCCTGGACTAGTACAGTAGAATTAATCCCTGAAGAAAAACAGTGTGTGGTTGTGAGCGAGCCTTTGAATAACTAAAGCAAATGGATTCACCAAGAGCATCAATCAATAAACTTTTCATTCCGTGATTTGATATTTGCTTCTCTTCTGGAAAGTGCTGGTCGTTGAATGCCTGGCAAAGAAGGTGTAATGGATATACTCAGTTTGTAAAAAGTTATTAAACATCGCCTTTGCCTGGTTGCATATAACACATTTCATTATGACAGTCTTGAACTCAGTTATTTTTAAACTTTCTCTTTTGCCCATACTCGAATCTCACATCCTTCGACATCAATTGGTTCCAAAGATTTTTTCTTTCTTTTTTGTGCACGTTTTTCTGAAGAATGTAAGGCCTGTAGTATGCTATATGATACTGAACATCCTTTTCAGTGGTATTTTGAAGTAAATTATCCCCCAAAATTTCTGAAGTCTGTTTAATATGGCCAACGCAATTTTTTGTTGAACAAAGCGGAATACCACGTTGATCTTTTTGACAGAATATACACAATTCGGTGTATTTATTGTTGTTATTGCGACGCTTTTAATCTATTTGGGTAGTTAATTTCATTTCAACACTTATTTTACGCGCGCTATTGAAAAATAAACACAATAACAAATGTTAGAGAAGTTAGTCTACGTAGGCCTACTGCTTGGTTGGTAACACTAGTCAAACACCTGGAGTTGATTCATCTGAGGTATGTTGTTAGTATTAATCTAGAAAAATTTGATGATATTAATAAGTTTTATACCTACTCCAATCTGTTCAATTATATTAGTCACAATATCTGTTCAAATAATAAGCCTACTAAAACCACCACTAAAAATAGAAATGGTTGTTAAATGAAAGAGAAACAATGGCTGTATCCTAATAATCTACTTCACGCGCCGTCGACCCTGACGCTCACTCACATGATCAAGTGTAGAACCGTCCAAATAGTCACGAAGTGTGCCGATGCATCCTGCACAAGCCCTTGAGACCAAGGGTGACGGCAAGTTACCCTTGACACGCCGTCGTTGCGGAGTTTGACTGGCAACTGTTTAATTTTTCGTCTGCTAGAGTAATGTGGTCTGTGATGTTTGATCTGTTATAAAGTATTTTAACTATACCTGTACTGCTTTTGTTGTAGTGTTTTTGTGTTGTGTTGGAAATGTCTAGTAAAAAGAAGTGGGAATGGATATTAAAACGTTGTATTCGTTTTCATTCCCTGCAGCTAGATGGCGTTTAAAATAGTTTCTAAGATCACTGGTAGGAAGCAGCACTGCGGACTCAAGGGCGTGTAATGGGTAGTTTGCCGTTCGAAAAGTCTGTCGCAGTCTTCGATCTCAAGTGCGTGCAAAGTGTAAATTTATCAAGTCTGCATCAAGTCAAGTGTACTTGACTATTCGGATACAGCCAATGACTCGCCTGGTTACGCTAGCCATTTATCATATGTGATATTTTAATTAAAAAAATACATAATAAATAAATCCTAAAAGCAAGATTTTTTCTATGAATTATTACTGACTGAACCCCTAAAGTTAGATTTTTATTTGAATTATCACTGACTGCTAACACATAAAATAATCACAATAAATATAAACGTAGAAATGATCACATTAATTATGAAGAAACACAGTAATAGTTTCACTAACTTTGTCAACAGTGTAGCCACTCAAATCAAACGAAATTTTCCTGGAGCCCTTATTGAGTGTGGCCACGGTAACAAACCAAAATACCCCAAGGCTGATTTTTTTAAATGGAGAAGTTTAACTAAATCATGTAAATAGTTTTATTTAAACAAGAATTTAATTCCCGATGAGAAACTCACTATTATCTATATAATTCAGCATCCAGTGTATATTTAATGTGAATTTTTACCGGAGGGAAAACTTAACAAAACACTCAAATTTTCCTAAATATTTGCGATGGATTGAATTAAAACCATAACATATTGCAAATCAAAATAAAGCTTATAAAATTCTGTATCTTTTTGGCTTCTTACAAAAATTACTAAATTTTCACAATTTTTTAGAACATTTTAATAAAAAATCACATTTTTCTTCGGAAATTTTCTTTCTTCCAATTTTCCGAAAACCCCTCTAGAATTACAGGGAAAATGTTTAGCACTAAAACTGTAGAACACGTCATAATCTTACAAATAAAAAAAGAAAATTTGTTAATAATTGGCTGAGCTACAGCAATTTTAAGAATTACTTGTTTCACCATATTGAATCCAATATGGCGGCCAAACAACCATAATCAGATCACGTGACCAACATATTTTGACTAATTTTAGGTGGGTAATAATGCCCAGGAGTCAAAATGAGGGCACATAAAAGTATACACTAAACTGTATCTCGTTTCTATACTAGAGAAGAAATCCTTAAAATCATAAATAGTTACATGATAGGACATCAAATCAGTTAGAAAAAGTGTGTTGATGTGTGCACTGCAAAACAATGACGTGAAAAACAGCAGGGGTTGTGGCGCGTATTAAATAACTGGCACCGTCAAGTTGGAATAGTCACTGTGTGTTCCGCCAAAACAATGGAAAGATATCTAAAAATTACGTTGGATGAGGTTGTAAATATAGTGAACTACATTAAATCAAGACCAATTGATGAGAGAGTGTTTAAATTACTTTGCGAAGAAATTGGCAGTGAGCAGACAACACTGCTGCTTCATACAGAAATCAGATGGCTGTCAAGGGTAAAAGTTTTTGAACCTAGCTAGGAAATTATTTATTCTTTTTACTTTGATAACCCATTTTATCTTTCTCCCTGTTTGATAAATACCTCTTGGCTTCGGAAATTGGCTTACTTAGCAGACATTTTTTAATTAATTAATGAACTAAATATGTCATGTCGAGGAACTAATATGTCGGCATTTACAACAAGGGACAGAATAGTGTAATTTTTTTAAATTGTAAACTTGAATTTTGGAAGAGATGTGTAGAAAAAAAATCATGAATTCTTTCCAACTTCGAATAACTTCTTGATAGAAAGAGAATCTAGCCTGAAAGAAACTATTCATAGGACCGTCATCCAATATGTAGGTGGTTTGCGAACAAAATCTTAATATCGGTGCAGACTGGATGTCACACCCGACTTGAGAATTCAGGTGTATACAATTACTCCCAACTTTTAAGGACTTAATGAGACAGAAACATCACCATTCATCACACTAATAGGCTATAAAGTAAGATAGAATATGTACTTTTGTATGTTTAATTTTTGTTTCAGCCTGTAAAAAATAATGTATTTTAATAAGACATTCTTAATTTTTTGCACCTATAATCCGGACTCTATATTTATGTGAGCAAAGATGTGAGGATCCGTGAATACTTAATGAAGCCAAAAGGGGTCCATGAGAAAAAAAGTTTGGGAACAACTGCAGTAGGTGATATAAAAGTAAAGTATTATAATAGATAAAACTTGCTGCATTTTTTAACAATCTAGAAAATAGGATGTTTTTAGCAACCTTGTAGGCAATAATGGGGTCTTTGCAAGGTTAATAGTCCGCTAGCCAGGTGGTAAGGAAAACCAGCCTTATTGTGAGAGTCACCGGCCCAAAACAATAGCACTATGAAACCTTTTAGGGGAGGAGGGTTTTGCTTCCCTTGTCTTGGACCACACAGGGTGCCACTGATAACGGAAAAGGAGGACAGTTATTGTGTCCATGTTTGATGATGAGGATCATTGGGAGAGTTTTTCTAACTAATTAAAAATGTCAGTTTATTCCGGTGAATTAGGACTTGTCACTCTTGTCTAAGCACGTTTGAGCCAAAGATATTTAACGGCAACTTGCGTTAGCAACTCGGGTAGTCGCTGCGGGTCTAATTCTTAAAATGAAAGATTAGGGTGAGTAATCAATGGTAGTTAAATTAGATAATTTATAATTTTGTCCTCTATGAAGGAGCAAAGAAAGTGAGATAGTGAATTTATAATAAATCTGTTGAGCACTCTCACACTATCCAAGACCCGTGACGTGTAGTAGGGGAAATACCAGAATCAAATCAATATAATTAATAGTAATTTAAATACATAACGTTTTATTAATTAAACCAACACAACGCAGCCACAATACGATCTCTACAAGACTATAAATTTAAAAAATAAACATTCATTCCTTGCCAACCTCATTTCATTTTCAAAACCATTACGGTCATATACAGGCTGGCCACTGTAGTATCGTTCCGAGCTACAAACATATTAATAGTAGAGAAACATCAAATATAGTTGACAGGGTAATGTGATGATAATTCAAACTTACCATGTGCCCCAATTTCACTGTGTTTGCTCAAACCACTTGTCTGCCACAATACACCCACAATGTGTACATGCGGCCACACCATGATGCACGGTTAGACTGATCAGCTCCACGCAAAGACAAGATAATTCCTGCCACGAACGCATAGTGGCGCTTCCGGTGTTACCATCAAGAAACATTTAGATGGTTATTCTAGGGCTTTCTAGACTGGTCTCGTCACACATTCCCCTCCCATGTGATACCCCACCTCACATTTTTTCCCCCCATCACCTACCTACCCCTGTATGTATTTCTAAATTCTATTTCACCTTAATATTTTTAATAATAAAACTTAATAATTTTGAATATAACTAAATTTAATAATGGAACGTTGATCGAGTCTGGTTAACTTAAGGATATATTATGTTAATATAGAAACTTTGTTGACTAGTTATTTCAGGAAATAAGGAAATAAATGTTAATCTCTATTGAAAGGCCTCCTGACTAGTGGATATACAAATTTAATAATGTTAAATTTGGAAACTTATTCACTAGTCCTTTTGAAAAATAAGACAATTAATAGTTTAATCTTGTATTAAGAGTCCTGTTATTTTAAATATAATATAATCTAAGACTTTGTTAAATCTGTTTGACTTTTTGCAAGAAAATTATATCATAAATTTTCAAGTATTGTCCTTAATAAAGATTTATATATACATTTTTATACATTCTTCATGCTTACCTTTTGTAAATTATACGCCAGCCTTTGTCCTGAAGAACGAAAAAGGGGCTACACCACGAAACAGAGTATGTTAACTGGTGCCTGTTTATGCGCTTAGCAAAATTGTAGGAATAAATAAAGAATTAGGGGGTTTCAAATTCCACGTTTATGGATCGGAATTTGATGCCCCTTGAGTGCGCCACTGCTTACATCCATAACTTGATTAGTTCACATTGGCCTTATATTATAAACAACACCATAGTGGAACCAATCACGTAGGATAAGCTTGCTCATTTTCTGTGTAAACGGAGAATACATTCATAGCCAAATATTTTAACATTACTAATATTGGACAGCTAAGGAATTTTATTTCAATAAAGCAATGGTGCGGCACTCTACATGGAGCAGGTAACCGTATATGTTGGCTGAGGTCACCTCTGCGACACTACTCACTCACAGCCAGTGATCTCTATACTATACTGGATGGACATAATAAACACACCCCTTGCAACGGACCAAATCATGACTATAATTTTGTCGTCTGCTTGCTATCGAGGGGAGAGATTTGACGGTTTTTTCAATGTTCTTGTGCAAAAACGATTTTCTGATGAATAAAAGTATATTTAAAAAAAAGTAAAGTATAATACCCAACTTGACTGAAGATACGTTTACATTAAAGGATATGCAATTCAGTTTTAAAGGTAATATTGTACAAATAAGAATCAAATCTTTGCTATATTAAAATGTGTAGCTAAAGCCCATGTTTTTTACATTCTGCCAAGACTACAATATATTTTAAATTGGTTACTAGCTTAAATAATGGTTTCAGAAACAGTATAGTATTTAAAGTTCAATAACTAATATGAAAAAGGTAGCTTAAAACTTAATTACATGTGTTTGAAAAACAAACTGTGTGTAGTAGTTTTACATTCAAACTATCGTTTAGGTTATAGAGCTTCTATGAAGTATTACTTTATTACAATATATTTAAAGTTGACTCTCAGCTTGTATATTGCTTTCAGAAACCGTATTATGTTTAATGTTCGATAACTATAATGAAATAAGGTTGCTAAAAACCTGATTACTTTTGTTCGAATGACAAACTTTGTGTAGAAGTCCTGCGTTCAAACGATTATTTAGCTTATATGCTTGTAGTTAGTGTTTATATTTTAGCCTAAATCAACTTATTTAAAGAAACAAGTCATGAGTGTTGAACTTAGTTATGCTCTTCAAACCTTTTACTAACCCATTTATTTCGTTTAACTAATAATACATTGATATATCTCATATATTCATAAAAAATTAGCGAATAATGTCGAAATGCCACATTGCCTTGCATGTGTGTAAGAGAGAAAGAAATACCTGAAGGTTTCTCTCTCTCTCTTACACAATGGTGTGAAGACGAAAGCTCGAAAATTTTTAGCAGCATAATGTCCATCCCAGCATGAAAAAGTTCTAGTTTCAGTGATCATACATTGAAGCCACAAAGCACTACTATCCAAGATGGCACGTGCGCAATTCAAATATTGTAAAGAAGTTTGAACTACAAAGTTTTCATTTGATTGTTTTAGGTAATATGGTAAGTAGCTAAAATAATTAAGATGGCAAAAAAAATGAGCGTATTAGTAAAATACATATCGACTATAATAAATGATTGTTCATGATTTTTAAAGCATTTAAATTTGATTGGTTATGAAATAAATATATATTTTTTGAATCAAATTTAGTTTGGTACATTTTGTGTGTGTGTGTGGTGGGGAGGGGGGGGTTGTAGAGAGGATGGGACGGGTTTACTCAATCAATTAGGATTTTTAAAATAGTGATAATATTACAATATTTTATTTTCAGTTTTATAAGTTACCTAGTTAAAAATACTTATTCCTCTTCATTTTAAATATCCTTTACTGGTTTTAATATGCAGGCAAATTATTCAAAGTGTCTCCCTATAGGAGTCAAACACAAGTTCACTCAGATTTCGTAAGCTAATTAATACAATTGGTGCCTTACTGCCCTCCAACTTTAATACAGTAGTTTTCTACTAAGGGGTCGCGACCTTATTTGGGGTCACTGTGTGTTTCGGGTGTGGTCACAAGGCTTGTTGAGGTTATATAGCCTTGTATTAACATATCTTAGTCACATTTATCTAGTCATATAAGCAATTTATAGTAAAAAAACAAGTATCGGTGGGTACGTAGACTTCAAAGGCGTTGCACGAAATATATTTGGAGGAAGGAGGGGCTGACAGTGAATTTCCCAATTCCAGGCATTCTGAAATTTAAAAAATTTCTAGGTGACAAGAGCAACATTGAGAATCCCGAGGGTCTGGGGTGTAGAATCCTCCCCGTTAATAGGTAGTCAGGATGTTCTCCTCCGTGAAAAATGTAAAGTTTGAGGCAATAATTGGGCTTTGTATGAAGGTTTTTAGGCAACTGTATTCTTTAAGTTGTTAGTGATAGATTTTTCAAGTTACAAGTGCTATTTGTTTTGATTTTCACTATCATTGCGTGTATGAAAACTAAAATGTTTCAGTTTGTAAAAACTCCAGGCTTTATCAAGTTATTAGCTTAAAACATTAACTAACCTTTTAAGGACACTAGTATCTCGTAGGCTAATGGTAGTAACCTTAAAACTATAGGCAGTGACAACGGCGCTACTAGATGACTAGATTAACTAGGGTCTCTCTCTCTCTATGCATTCGACTACAGAAGGTATTTCCTTTTAATATTTGATGAGCTATTAATATAATAATAATATTTAGCACCGCGTCTTACTAGCCGTTCGGGTTATACGCTTAAGTACTAATTACGCTAATGGATTAGGAATTGGGAAGGTTGAATTTAGAGGAAGTGAACCCGCATTTGCGTGGAAGGAGAGTGGAAAACAATTTAGGAAAAACCACCCTCAGTTCACCCGACCGAGATTCGAACCTCGATTTCCCCGTCCTCGGTGGTCGAGCCCAACACGACTAGCGCGTTAGCCAACTACGCCACCGAGGCGGGTTGATGAGCTATTAAGTTGGAAATTTTTGAAGAGTAGGGGTTGACAGTCGGGAAATTTGAAATATGTCTTTACAAATCTGCAGTAAAGGACTTTCATAACGAAGATTATAGTGGTTCAGACTATTTCTATTATTTCCCAACTCAAGATCTCGACTCTACACAAAATTCCCAACTTTCAAGCTTTTTCCCCAACATTAGCGGGCTTAACCTCACGTTAGTTTGGTTTGTTTTTTCGGTGATGGAGAGGTCGGGATACAAATTTTGGTTGGGTGTAATGGGGGTGATACTTCCTAAATAGTTTACATTTCTCCCTCCAATAAGAGTACATTTCCTCTAAAGTCTACCTACACAAATAACTGTAATTATATTCGGATACCTAAACGTGGGTACAGTAAAAAAAAAAACCAACTAGGATTTGAACGCTTGTAGGCGATCAAGATGTCGAGATGGTCCCAAGGACTAAATTTGGGATCAAAGTGTGCGAAAGGATGAAAATCACATCTCTAATATATTTTATTTGCAATAATATCTTTATANCCCCTTTTTCCTCAATACATTCCTTAATAAAAAACTAATTGAAACCTTAAAATTCCAGCTTTGAGGCAGACAGAACACACATATCAACAATAAAGTGTTATTTAAATGAAAAATTTGACGAATAAGGCTTGATTCACACGTTCGTCAAAAATAAAGAACAAAATATGCTTGAGTAGCGCAGCAAATCATTATAATGCTGTATCGTGGCACACAATTCAATACAAATGGTTACAAACACTTTCTATTAACGCGTTATTTCAAATCGACTCACAACGGCCAACGAAGCCATCTGCTTGTTTCTGGCTGTCCAACGCATGCGTTGTCAAATGCGCATACACAATGATTTGAGATGGTTGAGCTTGATATTTCGCTCTCCCGTGCCGAATGTCTCGGTCAGAGTAGACGAAGTAGAGATGAGTTGAACTTTAGCAGAACAGCTTGTGCCGATGCGGCGAAAATCTTGTGATTGGCTTAAAGCTCGTCACGTGAACCCATTTCTGTCTTGCGCTTGTGTTAAGGCGAACGTGTGAATCCATAGTTAGGGCCAGTGTTACGACTACTGGGTAAATATTAATCTGGTAGATAAATATTTCTATCTGGTGGATAAGTTAAAAGTGCGTCTTTTGACTGCAAGATAGCATTTATTTGCCAGATAAAATGTATTTATCCATCACATTTTTATCAGGAAGTTTAAGTACCTGATAACTTTTATCTGAAAGTTAAAATGGTTGTTGACATAGTGACGCGTTGCTTTTAATGAGGTTTTGCTTATCAAAATCTATTTTTAGGTTAAAATCTTGGTCCACGTGTTTAGTAAGCACAGGCCCGGGCTCTAACTATATAAAGCTAGAATATTTAATTAAAACTTTTATATAAACTGACAAGCTATTTGTAGAGTTATATCTATATAAGAACAAATTATCAAAATCTGAGTACAATAAATGAAATTTTGTAAATGGTGTACCAAATTGTAGCCCACATTTTGGCAGACACCGAAATTAGTACCTGCAAGACAACTTAGCTTCTTCGCCCACGTCACGCCATCTATTTCCTCGCACCCATTTAACCACCATTATTTAACAAATGTTGAGCGTTCTCGCTACTCGCTAGAATGTAGCGGTAGCGTCTGGGCTTATACGCATGTGCGCACCAGTAAAAACAGTACCAACCTATCATTTTCTACATAAAAATATATTTATCCTACAAATAGCTATCCAGCAGATAAATTCAGTTCATAACACACGTAAAATATTAAAGTGGCTGATAACCCTTAACTGGTAGCTAACTTTAACCTCCCGATAGCAATATGTAGCCCATAGTCATAAGACCGGCCCTAAATCTGAGAAAATCTATAACTGAAACATGCAAGGAAATATGTGCAAGAAAAACCCCACCGCACTAGGGAATGAATAGGCTTATGATTAAACTTTAAGAACTATGGAGATTCAATTTAATGTAGGATTAGCAACCATCACTTGGGCCTAGATAAGTTCCATGCCAACTAGTGGGGACTGCAGAAGGTGGTGGAGAATTAGTGAAGGTGAACAGGGCCCCTGGAATCAGCTACAATCTATTTGATTAGGCGATAAACCGAATAATGGAGTTTACAGGATTTTTTATCTCTCCTCTTATAAAGGATGGATTCAATATTTGTTATTCCAGATCTAGCATACATATTTGAGTTTTAGGATCGAGAGAAAGACTAAGAAGACGGAGACCTTGGTGGAATAAAGAGACCAGAAGTCTGAGATGACGGAGGGGGACGTGACTCCAGATGGGAGCAGTGTAAAGCAAAACCGATAGAATAGTATATTGAAATAACACGGACTCATTTAAGAGGGTAAGAGGACACTGGGGTTGGCAAACTGGGGAAAGAGCATATATGACCCTTTGTGCCTTGTTGAGGATTTTTTTTATTTACACTATTTATTCCGATTCCTACCATGTAGATCGGAAACTAGATCTACATCTTGAATCATCATTACATCTTTTAAGTATGTTCTTTATTTATTTTTTAATACAATAATAAGTTTAGAATAAGCACCTAAATCTTAAAGTCCTATTTGTTCTTCTTTCCTATATCTAACCTAATAGTTGGTCCACCCCAGGTATATTACGCCCCCAGTACCATGCCCCGCTGGGCGTCCCACCGCACTCTGGATTTAATAGTCCCCAGATCGGCGAGAGCCCCAGTGGGGATGGGCATCCCCCTTTCCGCCACCTGAGGAGGCACCCTACCGGAAATTTTACTCCACTTACTACCCACAATATCACCACCTATGGACTTACAACTAACTTAACCTAAAGATTTATAAAAAATACTTAATAATAACTTAACCTAAGTACAAGTCCTTCTTATAGTTGGCTGCAGGGTCTTTCAGTTGTTATCGCCGATCCATTTTCTGAGCTGAGAGCAGCCATCCGATGGATCGGCGGACGGACCCGATGCCAGACAGCTACAGCCCAGCATCACACACTTGTCGCCAAGTGGGCTGGACCTTATGAGTGAGGGGTTGATTCTCCCGTCTGAAGATGTTGTTCTCTTGCACTACCTAGCTAGTATCAAGGCGCCCTACGGTTCATCAGCAGTTCACACTATTGGAATCCAGAGAACAATCCTTCACTCAGCTTAGGCTCCGGTTTACCTGGATATCCACAACACATTTTCCCAACCAGCCGATAATCCAGTTTATCTTTGTCACACCTATTGACTTAGTCAAGTCGATCCGTTATGTGTCACCCATATATGTTGTAAAGTCACTGTCTACTGTTTTGTCACTGTTGCTCTCCATCCTGTACCCTTGTCTTAAGTTGACCAGTCTATTATGTCCTTTATTTTTCATTGCAGTTAAATACTTATCTCTTTCGTATTTGGACACATTATCCACGATTGCATCCAGGAGACTCTATTGGTTCACGTCACACAGTATGTGATAAACCGTGCTCGCTTACAACGGTATCTGTAGGTTCATTCTATCTTCCAAAGTTGCTGGTTGACAGGCGTCTGGGTGATTGACGAGAACCGGAAAGCCGTTGAGAAAGGCTACACCGTTGAAGCAGTACACGAATTGTGGGAGTACAATGTATCTGTTTACGATCGTCAGACACGTTCTGACGGATTGTTTCACGGGTACATTGATACTTTTTTGAAAATTAAACAAGAAGCCAGCGGATGGCTAGAGTGGTGTACCTCACAAGATGATAAGTTAGCTTATATTCAAAATTATGAGAAAAGGGAAGATGTAACACTCGATTTCGATTCTGTTTGTAAAAACTCTGGTCTCCGCACGCTGACTAATCTATTTTTAAATTCACCATGGGGAAATTTTAGGCAAAGACTCGATTTAACACACGTAGCCGTTGTCAACGACTATCAGGGCATCCACAAGTACCTGACGGATCCGTACTTCACCGTGGACAACGTCATTGATGTAAATAATGAGGTTATGTTCCTCAATTACAAGGATGCGCGTGACGCGTTGCGCTCTAACTCTAACACGAGTGTCACTGTGGCATGCTACAAGACTGCTATGGCTAGGTTGCACTTATACAGCATCCTTGAAAAATTGAGGGACCGCGTTTTATATCATGATACAGATATCGTTCTATTCACGGAACGCCCCGGCGATAGGAGTACACCAACCGGGTGATTTTTAGCTGACCTCACTGACGAACATCAAGATTACGGTCCGGGAAGCTATATTAGCACCTTTGTATCTGGTGGCCCCAAGAATTACGCTTACCGAGTTTGTGTTGGTGGCAATCCTGCCAAATAAAAACGGTGTGCAATGTTCGCGGGATCACCATAAACTATGGCAACTGGAACGACGTTAATTTTGACGTTTCGTAAGCGATGGTCACCGAACAGGCTGCAGAAAGATACATACAGATACCGCACAAAATTGTAAGAAAAGGTCTTGCGACTATATGTACCGTTTCGCACATTAAAGTTTACCAGCCGGTGAACACCAAACGACGGATAACTGATGAGTTTAATGCGTTGCCGTTTGGGTATGAGAGTCCTTGTAAACGCGCTCGCCACGACTAAAAGGTGATCATTTGGACGTGATGAATAATCGTATTTTTTTTCTTTCATTTTAGACAGTTCCACTGACATACCATTTTTCAAAGATTTGAGATTTTTTCATATTTTTTTCTGCATGAAAACGTGCATATTTTTTTATTGATTTATTTTATGCACCCGGGATACTTTTTTATATATTTTTTATCCACCAGTACAATCCTTCACCTACCTGATTATTTCTAATCAAATAGTTGTTTGTATATATTTTTTGTACATATTTTAAATCTAGTCAAATTTTTTTATTTTCTTGTACATATTTTAAATTGAAACCGTCTGTCTGTGTGTGTGTATATATATATATATATATACACTCGTATATACAATAAATACTCTGTAAACCGGACTTTGTAAATTAGCTTAGATATTTAGTACAGAGGCCACTATTCCCTCTAAGACCTCAAGAAATTTATTATTGTTTCCTCTACACCTAAACATGTATAATATACTTCGTGAGCTATATTTTAAAAAAAATCTTTGTTTAAATAAATATTATAAAAACTGTTTTGTGTGTGTTTTAACGTCTACACCCCTCCCTACTATCCTATAAATATATGTTCATTTAGCTAACACAAGCTCAGTCTCAAAATTTATGGACAAGTTGAAACATATATTTTCGGCCATCATCATTGGCCCTTCCGGCTATGGAAAGTCACATTTTGTATCCGACTTTATCCGTCACTTGGACACAATGTGTGACGTTAAATTTGAAAAAAATCATCTGGTATTATGCTTTATGGCAACCGGGATTCGAACAATACGGGTCAAGTCCCCGCGTCATGTTCTGTAAGGGCTTGCAGGAAATGGATGACGCTTGTAATGACGCTCCACAGCTTATTATCCAGGATGACCTGATGTGTGAAGCCAACGAAGTGGTCGTCGATTTTTTCACCAAAGAATTATATTATCAAAATATTAGCTTCATGTACCTTACACAAAATATATTCCACCAGGGCAAGGGCTGAAGAGACATTTCCTTAAACGAACACTATATCGTGCTTTTTAAAAATCCCAGGGATAAAGCTCATATTCAACACTTTGCATGTCAAGTCTGTTCTGAAAACCCCCGTGTTTTACAAGAGGCTTACGCTGATGCTAAAAGTACTCTCCACGGGTATATATTGTTAGATTTCAAGCTAGGTGCATCTGAATGGTTTAGATATAGAACCCGTACAAATGTCGGGTGCCGCGTGTACTTACCACGCAAAAACTATAAAAACTCTAACACTTCCCAATTACAGATAATTTCATAACCATGAGTCCCAAAGTGCTAAAGCTATCCCCTCTGTTGCGTGCGATGAATCGCATGAACCCGCAGCAACGTGTCACCTTGCTTAAAATGGCAGACAAGAAATTGATTGACTCTGTTTGTAAGTGTGCCTACAACACTTTAAAAGGGCGGGTACCGTTGAAAAATGTGCAGAAGACAAAGTTATGGGCTCACAAGCAGGTGTTGTGCAAGCTGGAAGAAGAAGAGACGACTACTCGTTCAAAAAGGAGGAGCGTTCCTGCCCTTACCTTTAGCCACATTAATCAGTGGTGTCCTTGGTTCCTTATTCAACAAATATATAATGGAACAAACGAATAAGATGATATTGGTGTCCCCGGAAACAGTTCACCGTTACGAGCAACACCACCAACAAGTGGCATCGGCCACAAATCTAGTGGTCTCCGAGATGGACAAGGAAATAAAAAAAATCCTCGCTTCAAAACTTGATGAAAAGTCTAAATGGACTTTATAACAAGTGCTACAGCGCTATCTGAACTTTAGTCAGCACCCTACACCGACTGAAAATACCACCATAACCACCCCTAAAGTGTTTGTACTTTCAATCCCCGCTATACTCAATACTTTACCAGTACAGGCACGTAAAAAAGCCGAACTTTTACTAGAACATATTATTTCCCGAGGCGGTATCTCTTGGGACGCAAACGGGGAAATGAGTATTCACGATACGCCTCTCCGTGGATCCAATATCGTAGATTTATTCAACGATCTGGTAAGAACAAGAAGACACAGCGAGCCGTCGAGGTGGCGAGAACTTCTCACGTCTCGAAATAAATTATTGTAAACCCGAAACGCTCGGCACGCATTAGAGATCTAACGCCCGTACCCCAACCACTTACACCGTCGCAACGCCCTAAGAAGAAGAAACTGAAAAGGGTTAATGAAAACAGGTGGCTGCCTTTCCAAGCTTAATGGGCCGTTTAGCTGACATCTATTACGACCCTTCTCATCATCCAGGGTTTGCAGGGGTGGCGTCACTCATAAAGGCGTCCAAGAAAGATCCCGACAAAGTACGAGAATGGCTTCGTGCGCAGGACGCTTATACGCTACCCAAACATGCGATAAAAAAGTTTCCACGCAACAAGTACGTGGTGTCAAACATTGATGATCTCTGGCAAGCCGATCTCAAGGATATGAGAAGTCTTGGAAAATACAACGACGGTGCCATGTACTTGCTCACCGTCATCGGCTTGTTTGGCAAGATGTCCTGAGTGAGGACGCTTCCATCCAAAGTGGGAAGAGTCGTGAGCGACGCCTTTAAGGACATTGTCAAACAAAGTGGCCATAAACCTCTAAGTTTTACGGACAAGGGGACACAGTTAACGGCATGTCTAGTCCGGAAATTTCTCAATAAAGAAGGCGTGTACTACTACACCACTCGTAGTCCGGACATGAAGGCAAGCATCGTGGAACGATTCAATACAACTCTGAAAGGGCGCATAGTGTGCTACTTTATCAAAAATAACACATATAGCTATGTGGACGTCCTTCAAGATCTCATCAACGCTTAGAATGGCGCAAAAAATTTCAGTATCAAGATGGAACCTGCAGACGTTTCAGAAACCAAATAGGATTCAAGTCAGAGATAGTCTGTACGGCAAGCGGCATCCAAACTCCTATAGTAAGCCAAACTCAAAGTCAGCGACACGGTGTGTATTAGCAAATCGAATCTTATTTGAAAAGGGCTACGAGAGCAATTGGGATGAAGAAATTTTCAAAGTCAGCAGCGTCGTGTTGCGGCAACCAGTCGTCTACAGACTGACCGATCTTGATGGTGAGGAGGTGGAAGGGACGTTTTACGAACCCGAATTGCAACGCGTACGTCTTCCCGAAACTTTTAAAGTTGATTAAAATACTACGTGTCAAGGGTAAAGGTGCCAGAAAGAAAGTGTACGTGCAGTGGAAAGGTTACCCCGCCAAGTTTAATTCTTAGATACCTGTCAGTTAAGTCAGAGCCATACCATGAAGGACTAGTTTTACATAACTTTGCCGAGTGACAACTCTAAGGGATATTTCCCGAAAAATACCCTCACGAATTTCACCAAGCAACTACCTTACCATATTACACTCGATGGACAGTGGGAAGTCGCACTCACCGAATTCCAAAATCCATGTTATTTCACCACCGTGCTCGAGGGCCAAATAATTGTATGGTACAACTGGGTGGATGCTAACGGGTGGAACAAATATTTAAGGATCATATTCCGCCTGGAAATTACAGCACTATCCATGATTTGGTCAAAGCCCTAAAGGATGTAGAGGCGTTTAAAGGGGATTTCGGAGTTGTATTCAAGTACACAAACTCTAACAAAACAGTGGACGTTGTTTCTTCTACACCAAATATACAGCTGCTGACTCTATCTAGTCAACTAAATCTACAGCTCGGTTTCGATCCTAATACTAATCTGATCAAAGTCCAAAAGTCACCGTACGCCGCCAACATTCTACTAGGCTTGCCCTCGCAAATGTACATCTACACGGATATAGTCGATCCTCAGACCATGGGTGACATTGTGGCACTGCTTTTACGTATCGTAGGTATTAACAACACAAACTATCTCGACGGCATAAATAAGACAGTTAGCTATACTCCGTTGCACTACGTACCCATATTTAGAAGGGAAATGGAAAGCCTGGAAATCAATATAAGAACAGACACTGGTGAACCTGTACCATTCGAGTTTGGAAAAGTGTGCGTGAAACTTCATTTTTGACGCTGATCAACATAACCGGTCCTTACCAAAGATACGACGTCAACCAGGATGGAACAGGAATATCTTCTATCTACCACGGTGTTCCCTATAAACGTGGGCATGGAATAGGAAGTTTTTTCAGCGGCCTTTTCAAGAGCGTCGTACTGTTGCTGAGAAGCGGTGCAGAAGCCGTTGGAAAACAGGTGCTTCATACGGGTATCGACGTGCTCTCTGACTTTGCCAATCAGCGTCGTCTTTCAAAGTGGACCTATGCCAGCGTGTTGGTGAGGCTGGAACAAACCTGAAACGTAAGGTGGAGCGGAAGATCGACACACTGATGACCGGCTCACTATAAAGGGCGTCGAAAGAAGCACCTACGTCAGACTTCTGTCACTGCCTGACGTAAATATGTCAAGAAAGAAGCGGTAGATATTTTCAGTTGAAATGTCGTTTCTACACCCTCCAGTCCTGCGAGTGTGTCAGCAGTGAACTCGATCTCTTTTCCGTTCCACCCACGCAAACCAGTCTTGAAAGTGGACAATGGATCCAGTACAAATCTGTCTATTCCCTTACTGATTATTCACCTATAAACTTTACCGCTACAGGTCAAGGCGAATTCTATATAGATATTTCACAGACCAGGGTGGCTATCATGAATCCCGACGGTGGCACTTTCACTGAGGTGGATCAAATCGCTCCCGTCAACAACTGGTTGCGTTCGCTATTCACACAGGTGGATATGTTTTTAAACAAAAAACTAGTCTCAACGCCCAGCAACACGTATGCTTATAGATCATGCATTGAGACGCTGCACAATTACAACAGTGAATCCAAAAGAACGCATTTGACTTGCGTTCTATGGTTCACAGACAGCCCCGGAACCTTTGAGGAGATTAACGCCGGCAACAAGGGGTTTAAGGCTCGTCGCAGTCTTGCTGTAAAAAGTAAGATGGTGGATCTTTAGGGGTATCTACACAGTGATGTGTTTAATCAAGAGAAATATCTTTTGTTAGAACGGCACCGAGCTCAGAGTGATTCAAGTTGGTCCGTTCAAGAGACGGGTTTAGTCTTAAGGACGTCCCTGAATTCCCACACTTTAAGGTTCACATTGTTGAAGCCTGTCTTCTAGTGTAACGTGTCAAAATAGCACCATATATACTATTAGCACATGCCAATGTAAAGTGGTCAGGGCACTAGACCATTTCTTTTACATAATTAAATTAGTTTGCCATTGTTTACATGTTAATATGATAATACTAAAGAACTAAATTTATAATACATTATGGTTTTCCATTCGTCTCGGCCTACTTTAAGCTCTATGCTAGGATCAAATGTTTAATTATAAGTTGTCTAAATCTTAACCAAAGTTGTAAGCAATATATGTTTTAAATTTCAATTCATTAACTTCATTTTTCTGCCTTTAACTTTTAAATTTAGTATTTTTTATTTTCGTAAAGTCTTTGTGGGTATTTTAGCTTCATCTAAATTTATTACTTTTATTTTTCACTTTCTGGCATTGGTCTATTTAATCTTATCTGTACCTGGAAGCTGTGAGGTGCACCTGTGGCTTGCACGTGTGGCCTCACAGTGGAAAGGGAAGGTTTGGCGCGAACAGCTAGCCAATCAGCAATTCTGATTAAGCGTCTGTGTTTTACCCTATGTGGAAGGGAAGCGTCAGAGGCAAGGCACTTCCCGGTCAGCACGTGAGTTGAGAGGACGTGCTGGGAGACTTCCTGGTCAGCACGCGATTTGAGAGGACGTGTATTGAAAAGTTCTTTTCGTGTGGATAAAAGCGTGCTTAGAGATGGGTGGGAGAAAAGGGAGACCATGTGGCTAAATGACCACTTTATTTACGGTTTAATCATATTCATGTACTGAGTATTTTGGTTCTTCTTTACATTGAGTAATCCGGTGAAAATTGTCTAAAATGTGTATATAAAATAAAACTTAAACTTCTACTCTATCAATTTCCACTTATTTGATCGACGATGTCCTCTACCCCCACCATTAATTTACTAACCCCGAGATGCTCTACTAAACACACTGACTGCCGTGGACCTATTCGAACAAGCTGAGAACGAGAGGATGAGAGGCGACTAGGTACACCAAGGCATTAAACGTTGGTCCCGTCAAAGTATCCCACTACCCGCGTGGAAGTAAAAACACTCACTATTCCTAAGGGTGTGCAAGAGGAATCACTGGACAACGTATTCCCTGGACAGTTACCCAAACTATGCATCGTGGGATCTGTATTAAACGCTGCGTTCAATTGAGACGCCACCAAGAACCCGTTCAACTTCCAAACACACGGCATAAATAATTTCTCGTTGTACGTGGATGGTGAACAAGTGCCTTCGAAACCGCTACAGCCCAATTTTTAAAACGGCAACTATGTCATGTCCTACCAAGGACCAAGTGGGGATGGCTGGAGTGACCCCCCTGCTCGAACGACCCTCGCAAATGGATGGATGCAGGAAGGGCCGGATCGGACGGGCTCTCGAACAGTTGGTGACGCTCCTCAGCGGCTGGTGACAGTCAGACTGAGGTAAAACCAGGAAGATGGGTAGCCGAGAGGAGGAGGGCGTAGCGTTATAGTAGGTTAAGATTTATGTTGATGTAATAAATAATAAATATTCCTTGTAAGTAGCCTGTAAGGATAAATTGTAATTAGGTTTTAAGGTTAGGTTTAGGTCTAATGAATGTGGTTTCGCGTAGAGAGTGGGTGGAGCGAGAACTCCGGTAGGGCGCCTCCCCAGGTGGCGGATAGGGGGATGCTCGTCACTGCTGAAGGTCTTGCCGACCCGGGAGGTAATTCCGGTAGCGGTGGGATATGCAGTGGGGAAGGGTACCGGGGGCTTAATATACCCGGGGCGGACCAACTAGAATTGAACATCAAGAGAGGAGAATGTATGGACATTAGGTTAGGTGCTATATCTTTACTAGGTTAAATTGGGTTAGTGTAGGAAGTGAATAGAAGAAATGTTGTGATAAAACGCCTCAATTTATATTAATAGGTATTGAGGTATGTAGTTAGGATAAATTAATAAATAAATGCTAATGTTAATGTCCTACCACACACTGTTTTCAGGAACGGGTGTCCATTTCATGAACTAAGATAGTGACATCACACGGGAAGCCTTAACTAAGGGATATCATCTCATGGCTTTTGATCTCACACCTAATCTGTCCGCCCACCTGAGATAGAATTTGAATTTGACGATGCATGGTTCTCTGAGAATTGAACTGACCTTCACCAGAGCTTCAACCGAAACCGTCAACTGCATCATGTACGGAGAATTTGCCAACATAATCATCATCGACAAGGACAGATTATGGAAGTTAATATAAACGACTTCCCTTCCCTTACCCCGTCATTTGAATCATGGACGTCATTGTAGATTTCCAGAGCTTCACCGACGACAGCAAAAATTTTATTGTCAAGGAACTAAGTGTTTTATCTGTATGTGGTACATTAATTCACCATTGGGTGTTAAAACCCTCAAACGCTATCGAAGAACTTTCAGCCACTGCTAAAAATCAATATGACTATATCGTCAACAAACCACATGGTATTCCCTGGGATAGTGGTAATGTGGATTAAAGGTTTCTCGAATCCCTCATCTCCCGTGCCACAACATGTGCAGAAACTGTCGACGTCAAGAGGGTAGAAAATAAAAAGTTTCTAGCCAAATACACGCCTACGCCTGTCGTAGATCTGTACGACAGAGGTTGTTCGTTTCTGAAATGACTTAAATTGGGTCGCACCATGTACATGGCACATAGTTCTGTAGGGAATTTTTGTTTGGCCTCCATTGTTTGGGGACTTTGAGATTGGATGATTGAAGATGGACACGCACACCATAAGACGTGGCTGAAAACAACCCCGTGGTTCCGTTCTGTAGGATCGGGTGTTTTCCCTGTTGATCAACTACCCGCAAGAATATCGCGGCCTGCCGCTCTCATCATCAAAACGGATCCATCCACACACCAAGCCTGGGACGCATTTGGTCTCCAACTTTATCGATAAGATGGGTGACCTGGTGGTCTAGGGGTAAGGTGTCAGACTTCTGTGCTAGGGTCTGGGGTTCAATCCTTGGTCCCGGCACAGATTTATCTGATGGCCAAACCCTTCCTTCACCTCTGACAAGATGTGTATTAATCACAACTTGTGAATGTGAGGAATGCCAGGCCTCTACCGTGGTTCGGATTCCACGTTAAACTGTAGGTCCTCCATTTCATCTCACAATCACCCTACCATTGCACATTAGCGTAAGTGCGTATAACCCGAATGGGTAGTAAGACGCGGTGCTAATAATAATAATAATAATTTATCGATAAGAGCGGCGTAGGAGAAAATTTTGACAGCTATGGTTTTCCACCACGTATTAAGTCGCATCTGGCATTTGTACCCATAAACACTTACCGTACGTTTCATAACATAATACAACTTCAAAACATAGCCGCAGACGTTTGCGGAATTTATTGTCTCATGTACCTTCTCTATCACACCCAAAACATTCCAATGAAAACATTCCTAACTCCATTCTCGCCTACCAATCATACAGGCAACAACACTGAGGTGTTGAGATATTACAATACATTTTTCAAGATGGTAGGGTCCTGCCGTCCCTCAAGAGACTGCGTTCAATCAGCGTGCACCTTGTCTTTCCCTATAAAAGGGGCGTCCAGACGGTGTGCCTGCCATAATCACGATATTCGTTGAAGCGATCAAACATTATGGAAGGTCAAGACGTTTGCACACGCAAAGCAAAGCCGGTGAAGCCGCTCTCCATCACCAGTATTTTCAACACTTTGTTTCCATTGGACAAAGTCGACGCCAAATGAGTCATCGTTGGCATAAGCGTCAAGAACAACGTTACGCCCTATGTCCAGATAGAAAAATGTGGAGGGAATTGTGCGGGGTTTAACCGTACAAAGTGGTAAGAACTGGGCAAATACAAGTCGGTCATATCAAAGTTTTTCAACAACACGCAGCCTCCTCAGAGGATTAGTCTTATTAATCATGAACTATCTCTGAGACGCATGTGCGGTGACCGTATGGTCGTCATCAGCGAGAAACAAACAAGACGCCTGACTCAAACGGGTCGCCTATTTAGCACCTGGCTGAGCGCGTCTTTTTGAGATGTGGGATCTCATCGACGTAGCTGTCGACCGATGGGATATGTGGTCGACACCCGTCCCACGATATTGCAATGATTTTATGACACACTTTTCGTGGATGTATGCGACATTCTAACAGAATCAGCGAATGTCATCGATCTCGAATAGCTTACGGTGGATACGCACATCAGAAACCTGGATATTATCAGTGCTACCTATTATACACGTCAAGTCGTCAATTTGGACTATTACATGCTGGATTGTGAACTAATAACAATATTACTAACACATCTAAAAGACACCGTAGAAAACGTATGAACGAATATATGCGTCATTCCTGTAAAAAAGTATAATAAATATTATGTATGCCTAGGAAACCTTAAATGTATAGTAAATATATATTTGTAATATCGTGTTTTATTACGCAAAACTTGTTTGTCCATTACACGTAGGTTAATCAGATATGAGTCTTGACTTGTCGAACCGCCAAACTGGCACCAAGCATGGACAGGGCCAATAACCTCACGGCACAATCTATTCCTGTCTCGTTTTGTCTTGTCGAGCTGCCAAACTGGCACAAGTTATGAGTCATCAGAGTGGCGATAGTGTGATGACGTCATCGGAAAAACCCATTGCCACATAGAAAGGGGAAGGGGAGGGTTGCCAGGGTCAATTACATCATGTACTAGCTCACGGTTTCAAGGTCATGAGTTATTCCTGTCTCAATTTGTCTTGTCGATCCACCAAATTGGTGCCAGGGTTGTGATAACGTCACTGGTAAAGCCCATTTTCACATAGATGGGAGAAGGTTGCGACACCAAAATAGATTCAGGGGCTTGCGAGAAGGAGCCAATGCTCTCACTCTACGCTAAACGGCCGTCGGGAGAGGTTCGTGCTGCATGTTCCCTCCTCAGCAGCAATGCCGACATTTTATAGGACGTCGTGGGTGGAATGCCTGCCGCCATGGACTGCAGGCTCCCCCTACCAATAAATAAAAATCTCCCCCAAATAAACTCCAATGACCGTCCCAATTCTACCCAGACATACGATACAATGCACACACAAAATTAACCAATGGGAACACAGAAAAACCAATACGCACACATAAAACCCAATGCGCACACATAAAAAACTAATGGGACAGGAACCAACAAATTTGGAACACATAAAAACAGTGGAAAGAGGAAGGGGACAGCAATGTCCCAGTGCAAACATCCATTCACACGCCAAGGGTTTCAGCCAATCAGAGCGCTGTACCAGGTGATCGTGCACACTACTTACCTGTTTTGCTCCGCTCCAACTCGTCTTGCCATTCCTCTTCAAGATATTTTCTGACCTCAAGTCCCGTTGTTATCCCTGCTCTCGTGAGATTAGCCACTTTCTTTATATTCCCTTTCCTTATCCAATACAATGCCACTATCCTCCTCACCTCTAAGTCCAAGGGCCAGATATATAAAACTACACACAAAGCGTCTGTAGCAACAGTCTTGTATGCTCCAGATAGCCTCAAAAGTACACTTCTCTGAAGGCTTCCAATTTCCCTTCTGATTCTTACCTGTCTGAGCCGATGAACCCACGCGCCAGCTCATAGGCCACAATGGATACCAACATAGCCTGGTGATACAATCTGATCAACCTCAACCTCATAGACAGTTTAAATCTGCCTTGCCCTATGCTGGTGATCTTATTCATAGCTCTCAAAGCTTTTTCCCTTCTCCACGTGCGTCATGAAGTTGCGCCTCTCATCCAGCATCACGCCCAGGTATCTAGTATCCTTGCTTCGTCTTATCATCTATCCGTCTATCTTAACCCTCGGGTTTCTCTTGAGTACCCCCCTGAATAGCACGTAAGCTGTCTTTGTGGGATCTAAACTCAGTTTTACCTTTTTACGCCAAGAGTTCAACCCAGTGAGAACTGCGTCACATTTGGCTTCTAATTCTTTTCTAGATGTTGCTTCAACTATTATGAGTATATCGTCCGCAAAGGCAACCACCCCCGCCGTTTGAGGGAGTGACTCAATCTCCACTAAACCAGGTTCGAGTGCTACGTCCCAAAAGATCGGCCCACAGACTGACCCCTGGGGACATCCTTTCTTATGTTTTTTTGCTTACTGTCATTCCTGGACATCTCAGGTTCACGTATCTCCCCCTACAGTAGTCCATAAGACTCCTATAGAGGTTCCCCGGACATCTAATTTCTCTCAGCCTGCCGAATAGCGCCAGCCACCACAACTTGTCAAACGATCCCGAAATGTCCATGAATATCCCCATTAGGTATTTACCTCTAGCCCTATCTACATGACTCATGGCCTCACAGATAATGTCCTCCATAGATCTGCTCCTCCTGAAACCATAATTTTGTTGATGCAGCCTTACAGCCTCTCTATTCTTTTGCATTTTATTGCACATGATTTTTCTTGCAATTTTTCACATACATTTAAGAGACAAATCGGTCTGTACGATTTCGCAAGCTACGGATCCTTATCCTCTCCCTTACTCAGGATAGCTAACTCACTTTGCTTCCATATGTTTGGCACACGGCCCTAAGCCACGCCTTCATTCATCAATCTAACTAACCTGCTCGCTGATCTGTTGAAGGACCTCCACCCTGATCCCATCTGGTCCAGGTGCCTTCTTCTTTTTCATTTCAGCCACAAGTCTTATTAACTCATCCTAGGTTACTGGATACTGGATCTGTCACCTCATAATTGTCGTAACTACTCGGTATGTTTTGTCTAGCTATAATTTGTCCTTCGTCGTCTTCTCCGTCTTCGTCTGGAAGTAGGGTGTCTATCAGTAGCCTCGCTAATTCTTCCCAGTTTGATGTAAATCCTCCTCCCATCTTTCTTATTGTCGAGATAATTGTGGGGGGCCTTAACTTTCATGTAGCTATCTAGAACGGTCTTCTCCATGTGTCTCAATTCCTCCTGCACATATCGCTCCCAGCTTTCTCTCTTCACCGTCACCCGGGTGATTCAAACTCTTCTTTTTTCCGTCTATACCCATTGAGGAGCAGTCCACGACTAGCAGGATCTATAGACCTCTGATATCTTCTTAGTGCTACCCTCATCTCCTTTCGGAGTCCACCAAGTCATTCGTTCCAGGGTTTATATTCAATGTATCCTTCACCATTAGGATGGATGCCCTCATAGCTCTCTGAACTGACCTAGTAAAATCCTTGGTGGTGATATTGACATTTCCTCCTTCAGCCACTTCCGGTGGCAGCACCAGCAGCCCCCTTAGCCTGTCCCAGTTTGTCTTCCTTATGTTGTATCTTATGCTTTTCTTCATGTCTATCTGATCTTGCCTTCTACCTTCAATTTCTATTTCAAAGGTGATCAAATTATGGTCACTAATTGTCACTCCGTCCAGCACTTTCCAGTTAAACAACCATTTCCCCAGCGTCTTGATTTTGGAACTATGTTGGAACTCGCACCAGCTCTCCCTTGGTATGTTGGTTGATTGCCCGGTAGTTTCGATACTATAGGTTTTCTTGCTGCAATTATCTCTTCCAATTTCTCTCCCCGCTTATAGGCACGATATTCTCCTTTTCTTCCATCCGCTCTCCTCCACACATCGTTGAACCACAGGGGTGACCTAGAATTCGTATCTGCTAAGTAGATAATAAGAGTCCCTCCGTATACGTCATCTACTGCCTCAATAATTCCTAAATATGGTTTTATATCTTATCTATACTGGAAATACATATTGGCAAGAATTACTGTGCCTATTCTCTATCTTACTTCAACACAAGTGACTCTCGCGTTGCATAATTGATCAACCCTTGTGATCGTTAGATACCTATTAAAGATCACTAGTGCACTAATTGTTGACTTCCCAGATACCACTATTCTCACCACTGTTCGTTGCGGGCTTGTTGATGTGATTGTCAAAGGGAAGGTGATGGTCCAATATAATCCTTAGGTGTTGGACGGAATACTGTAAGAGAAGAAAGACTCCCCCAAATAATAGAGGAAGTAAATGTTCGGGATGGCTTCAAGTAAATATGAAGGCTTGAGGCTTGGCCGGATTGAGCTGAAGCTCCAAGAAACGCAGTAAAGTTCAAGGGAATGGAGGGTGAAAGAGAGCTTACCCAGAAGAAAGTGGCTGTCAATATACTGAGCGATGATCACTGTGTCGCCCGCGCAAAGGGACAAGCTGCAACCTGGGGTGATAGGGATATCTTGGATGAACAACGAATAGAAAATAGGGGAAAGGAGAGAACCCTGAGGAACACCAGCAAGGACTGAACGAGAGGAATATAACACAGCGTTCAGCCAAACCTGAAACGTCCGGCTCAACAGGAAGGAGTGAAAGAGGTATAGAAAGCGAGAATACAGTCTGACGGAAAGCAATTTAAGTAGTAGAACGTGAGATACAAACTCAAAAGTCTCCTAGACATCAAGTACAATGAACACAGTATGAACACGTTTAGGAAACCTTTTGGCTACCTGGTCAACGACCCGTAATAGCGTATGGGTGGATTAATGGCCAGGCCAAAACTAGAACTGGTGATCGGAGAGAAGATTATTCTCCTTCACCCAGCAGAGGAGATGCTTCAATATTATCCGCTCCACCACCTTGTTGTTGTTGTAGGCTATGGGATGGTAAGATGAAGGGAGGGGAGGAGAATTGCTTGGATTGAGAATGGGGACCACCAAAGCAGCCTACCAGGAGAAAGGATAAGCAGACAGGAGAATGATAGCATTTAGAATTTGGTGGAGAAAATTATTGCTTTCTTGGGCAGTTGGACAAGAAAAGGTTTAAGAACTTAATCAAGAACAGGATCTGAGGAAAGGCGAAGAAGGGAAAGTACCTCACGGAGTTAAGTCGGGGTAACAAGAAATACATCATTCTGAGGTTCAGTAGGAAGAGGTGTAAATGAGGGTGAGTTAGATAAACCAAGTGGCCTGGCACAATAGAACCTGAACAGAAGCTGGTCTCAAAACAGTCAACCAATGCCTCCACTGTCCTGATGTCAGACTCAAGTGGCACCCCACCAACTCAAAACACAAGACAGATATTCTACGCCACTTCAGACCATGTACATAACACCAGGCAGAGTTGTCCCCTAGGGATAGGTGCTACAGCCTAAGTTGAACCTATACCCTCTGTAGCGTTTAATGCTATTAAGCTACAAGAAGAAACTAAGTCCACAACTAAACAAGAACGAAATAAAACAAGTGTAGGCTTACCACCGCCCGATTATACTGTGTTGTGGCATCACGTCTCCAATCACACCTCCGCGCACAATAAACTGTGTTCTTAGACTAACTGAGTCGAGCTTGTGGCACCAGGCGTCGCTGGGAATGCCGGGAAAATGTGTGACGTGTGTGCTAGAAAAAACTCATGTTCTGTGGAAAGTTTTTGTTCGAGGTGCTTCTCCATCATTCCCGTGCCTTCGAGTCGCTCTCTCTCTCTCTGTCATGTGATGTCTTTTCCTTTGTTTTTGCTTCCCCCTCATCCCCTCTCTGAGCGAGTAAACGAGCGTATATATTGACGTGAGAGGTCAAGAACGTCACTCTTGTCTTGATTTACTCCGAGAACACATCTAGGTGTTCAG
>CABFWO010003092.1:50423-80279 GCA_902155825.1 Timema genevievae | reverse complement strand
CCCCCCCCCAACTCCCCTGCCCACTAGCGTCCTCGAACATTCTTGGAGAGAACACCTTTTGACACATCCATGACAACCATTAACAAAAAACATATTTACAGTCCAATTTTCTGAGGGAAAACCTTTTAGAAAAATATGAACATATTAATTTGTGGTCAACACTGATAAATTATAAAATATTATTAGCGCTATTTAATAGGTATTGATAATATCCATCAAACCTATTTCGGTGGCCGCATGGTTTAAGGCATCACTATACTAGACTACTGATGACAGGGAGATCGGGGTTAGAATCCCGGTCGGGTGCACTGAGGGTGGTTTGCCCTGAATGGTTTTCCACTATCCCTTCACGCAAATGTGGATACACTTCCTCTAAATTCAACTTTATCATTCCTAACTCATTAGATTAATTATTTCATTAACGTATGACTTGAACCGGTAATAAGATGCTGTGGTAAAAAATAAAGAAATATTTATCAAAAGTGACAACTGAAGATCACATGACATGACTGCGTATAAATACGTGAATATAGATCTAGTAGATTTTCTAGATTCGCTTTGGTGGCCGCATTGCCTCGCAAAAAGACTAGACTACCGATGATGTGGAAATCGGGGTTCAAATCCAGGTCGGATGCACCGAGGTTTTTCACCCCTAAAATGAGTTTCCACTCTCCCTCTACTCAAATGCGGATACACTTCTTTTAAACTTAACTTTCTTCATTCCTAACACATTAACGTAATTAGTAGGCCTACATATGAAATATCAGTCATTCCTTGATGGATTACATCATTACCCTATCTTATAAGCTACGCCATAGTGGAAACATACAAGGAAAGCTATCAGGGTTAACGAAATGTACATTTTTTAACACCCTGTCTTACTACCCGTTCGGGTTATACATGTACTAATTACGCTGGTGGTTTTAGGGATGAGGAAGGTTGCATTTATAGAAGTGTACTTGAATTTGGATGGAGGGAGGGTGGAAAAACCTTTTGGAAAAACCACCCTCAGTACACTCGACCGAGATTCGAACCTCTATCTTCCCGTAATCGGCAGCCTAGTTCACTGCTAGAGTAGCGCGTTAGACCGTACGGCCACCGAAACGGGTTGTATCTGTGTTATTAAAAAAAATCGCTTGTTTGACCCGTGCCAATCAGAAAACTCTTTTTGATCGAACCAGCCGATCTTATTTGCTCTGACATTTAATTTGTGTGTGTGTGTGTGTGCTCGTGTGTTATAACCCGTCCAAACTATCCCCATATTTACACTGGTTTGATAGGGATGAGGAAGGTTTAATTTATTGGATGTGTACTCGAATTTGGTTGAAGATAGGTGAAAAAGAGAAAGAGGAAAGTAAAGAGAGTTGAAACTATTTTTGTAGAAAAATACATCCTAGGTCACCCAGTCGAGATTAGAACTCGACTTCTCCGTCATTGACAAACCACACAAGACGAGGCTTGGTGCTTCTGTCCGCATGTTCTTTATTTCCAAGGTAGCTCTGTATGTCTCTGATAGCCTGTTCTGTCACCAAGGTGACCCTGTATGTCACCAGATAGTACACTAAGGTGACCCTGTATGTCACCAGATAGTACACCAAGGTGACCCTGTATGTCACCAGATAGTACACCAAGATGACCCTGTATGTCACCAGATAGTACACCAAGATGACCCTGTATGTCAACAGATAGTACACTAAGGTGACCCTGTATGTCACCAGATAGTACACCAAGGTGACCCTGTATGTCACCAGATAGTACACCAAGGTGAACCTATATGTCACCAGATAGTACACCAAGTTGACCCTGCATGTCATACGATAGTACACCAAGGTGACCCCGTATGTCACCAGATAGTGCACCAAGGTGACCCTGTATGTCACCAGATAGTACACCAAGGTGACCCTGTATGTAACCAGATAGTACACCAAGGTGACCCTGTATGTAACCAGATAGTACACCAAGGTGACCCTGTATGTCACCTGATAGTACACCAAGGTGACCCTGTATGTCTACCAGATAGTACACCAAGGTGACCCTGTATGTCACCAGATAGTACACCAAGGTGACCCTGTATGTCACCAGATAGTACACCAAGGTAACCCTGTATGTCACCAGATAGTACACCAAGGTGACCCTGTATGTCACCAGATAGTACACCAAGGTAACCCTGTGTGCCTCTCTCCAGGTTACGGAAACCTCGTCCCGGTAACGTTCTGGGGACGCCTGTTCTGCGTGCTGTTCGCTCTGATCGGTCTCCCTCTGACGCTGAGCGTCATCGCCGACATGGGCCACATGTTCGCGACGGCCGTGTCGGCGGTGTACGCCCGCCTGCGACCCCGCCTGACGTTCCTGGGGCATGTCAACACGGCGGGGCGGCGCTCCCTGTCCGCCCTAGCCGCCGTCGTCTTCCTGCTGTTCTACCTGGCGGCGGGCGCCGGCATCTTCATGCTGTGGGAGGAGGAGTGGGGTTTCTTCGAGGGTTTCTACTTCTGTTTCATCACCATGACGACCATCGGGTTCGGCGACCTCGTGCCGAGTAAGTCTCTCTTTCTCTCTCCAATTAGTTGTAGTTTGTGTGGAAACAACTATTTTACGAATCCGAATTCTTATTTTACCAACGAATCCCGAATCTAAAATGAAAGGTACAGGGGAATAGTTCCATCAGACGAAATAATAATCAAAGAAGAACCAACCCCCTGTGATGCAGATTATCATCCTACGAGTCCTCTGTTTGATCCTTGCCGCACGCGAAGCAACGGTTTATTTTTTAATAGGGGAAAAAAGAGGAGTCTTGTCTCGTTTGGCGGTTACAATTCGGTGTAAAATTATTTGTCGTGCTTGTGTGGGGCTATTCGATGGAAGTATGTAATGCAAATGTTTTAGGTTGAAATTCCAGGACGAAAACAGTTTATATCTCAAACCCCATAAGCACTCCAACAAACACTTAAAAAAAAATTAAATATAACAGAGACCTCGGCCTATTACCCGAACAGGTAGTAAGACGCGGTGTTAAGAAATAAAACAGAGATCCCTTTAAACCATAATTTTAAGTGGATTAGAGAGGTCTCATGATTGTTTAACAGATGGCAGCACTAACTTAAATTGAATTAAAATCGGACAATCTCCCTTTTTTTCCCCTGTACCCCTCAAATTCGAATCCAAGGATTTTGAAAAATTATGACCATATTGAAGTATAACGAAATAATAGCAAATATAAATAATTTATAATTGCAAATGTTAATATAACATAACTATAAAAAATATATATAATATAATTTAACAAATAGAAATAGTAACTTATGTTGACTTTTTGTTTTTTGTTAAATGCGTTTATTATAACAATCACACATTCGGTTAAGTGTTAAATTAATGATCTGAGATCTAGTTTCTTTGTCCTATAATTATGTTGGGGTTGAAACGCAAATAAGCATCTCTAAATCAAATTCTATTTCAATATTTTAAAATTAAAACACTTTCGGACCTATAATCCTCGGATCCCAAATATACTTAAGGATTCTAGGGTGTCATCCTTTATAGGTACTTCATCACACACTTTGGATCAGTTGGTAGCGTGTCTGTACATGGAGCTAAACCTCATGGGTTCGATCCCTTGGCGACGACTAAAATGTATAATTGGTGAAATTGAGGTTTCGCCTTTCGTAGTAATAAATTGATGGCTGGATGGCTTTTATAATTAAGTTGGTTTGTAAGTAGTTTGCTGATATAATCTGTAGGTTTAAGAGGTGCACTATTCATACCCTGAATAAAAAAAAACCCACCAAGGCCACTTACTCTAAGAGACTGGGATTGGAAGGTCTAACTTAGAAAAAACTGCAACCAGATTTGCGTTGAGACAGGATGCAAAACCACTGTGACGAATTACATATGGAGATTCGAACCTCAACCTCCCCATCCTAATCAGTGTAGTCTATTGCTAGTTTTACGTAATAGACTACTATCGATATCATAATTGCCATTACTAGTTCGAAAAGTCATCTCAGTTGGCTGCGAGTCGACTTATTTTACGGATTTGCTCCCTCTAGTTAAGTGGAAAATCGACGATCTAAAATTAAAATAGGGTCATTTTGTTCTAGAATTTGGTTGATGACTCATAAACCTCAGATGAGCTGCATTAAACAGGCAAATGTATATTTTATTATCATCGTTAGATCACGATTTACGAAATATATATCTTTTGGTGGGATATTGATGTTTATAGTTTTACCACAACTGAACGAGTTTTTTTTTTTACATCTTCAGAAACTGCTAATGAAACTTTTGTTGTTCCAGAGAAACATGAGGTTCACCATATTTAAGTTGATGTTCCAGAGAAACCTAAACTCCATCTTATTCATGTTGATGTTGTTCCAGAGATACCTGAGCACCACCGTATTTAAGTTGATGTTCCAGATACACCTAAACTTCATCTTATTCAAGTTGATGTTGCTCCAAAGAAACCTAAACTCCATATTATTCAAGTTGATGTTGTTCCAGAGAAACCTAAACTCCATCTTATTCAAGTTGATGTTTTTCCAGAGAAAACTAAACTTCATCTTATTTAAGTTGATGTTGTTCCAGAGAAACCTAAACTCCATCTTATTCAAGTTGATGTTGTTCCAAAGAAACCTAAACTCCATCTTATTCAAGTTGATGTTGTTCCAAAGAAACCTAAACTCCATCTTATTCAAGTTGATGTTGTTCCAGACAAACCTAAGTACATGCTACTGTGCACGATGTATATTCTGGTGGGACTGGCCCTGACCTCCACAATCTTCGAGCTTGTCAGGATGCAGTACGCGCAATCCTGGCGGCGTCTCCAGGAACTGTCGGGACCCTTTGCGGAGACGCTGCGACGCCTGGGCGAGAGCGCCGGAGGTGGTATCGACGTCACTTCCCTTCAGAGGTTCCTCACCATGGCTAGCGGACCCAAGTCCTTACATGTTGGTATTCAATTAATCACCATCGCCTTCACTCTTTGGCCCAATTTGTATTTGACGAGCCAAATGCCTGCGCCGGTGGCCTCGTGTTCTAAGGCGTCAGACCCACATCGGCCTGGTTGATTTGATAGGCTGGGACTCAAATCTTGGCCCTGGTACAAAATATGTGGTTTCCCCCACTTGTGAGTTATACCTATGGATGTTTTTTCAAACCTCTCTCCAAACTCATAACGGTAAATTTTTCTAAATTATCCATTTTATCTTTACGCCCTAGATTAAGCTTTTTATAGCCTTGTTGATACTTACATTTGTGGGTACCCCGAAAAAATAACGCCAGTTTTGTATTGTTTGATTCACCAGTGACTGAAAAGTTGAGGTTACATTTTTTTTTAATCTCACCTCTTTATTTTAATTATTGACCTCTCTTTCAACTACATTCATAATCCTTAATCCATGGATTAAACAGCTACCCGCTTCGGTCGTCGAATGGACCGAGGCGTCACTCTCACAATAGAATGGACAACCGATGACGGGGAGATCTGTGTTCGAATCACGGTTGGGTGTACTGAGGGGTAGTTTTCCCACTCTCTCTACACACGAATGCGGGTATTATTTTCTATAGATTCGATCGTGTAAATATGCAGATATCCCGAGCGGGTAGTAAGACGCAATACACACATACATAGAAAGGTTAATTAAAAGTTAAGACTTAGATAAATTGCTCTAAAAATATATATAAAAATTAAATTTATAGATTAAACAATTGCTAAATTGGTAGATGTATTAAGTGAAATTACAAGTCAAATTGTATAATTTAAATGTACTTCCGGTGAAAAAACATGTTGTAAGGTATGAACATTTATATACAATTATAATGCATCATCAACTAGACCGTAGTAGAATAGAATTTTTTTTAGAATGTTTTCTAAAATATCAGAAAGGTTAATCTGTTATATAACTCGTGAGATGAAACATATACAAGTTTTGTGTCGTGAATAAAGATTTTTTTACGTCCATTTACTGTTTCCACAGGGTGTCTACCATCCGGGAAAATCAGGGAAAACGGGAATTAGCCGGGAATTTGAAGTGATCGGGGAAAAACGGGAATAAGCCGGGAATTTGGTAAATTACAATAAAAATTTGGGAAAATGTGGTTTTACTCAAAAGATGAAATATAATAATCATTAAAACAGTAAATAATAATGTTATTCAAACTGTAGTTTTTTGTAGCTGTGTACTAAATTTTATAATTCCTAATAAACAATGTTAATACAAATTTAAAAAATATGTTTATTTAAATTTTAAAACTTATTATTATTCATAAAAAAAATATTAATAGAAAAATGAGGGGGGAGGTGGGGGAATTATAAGGATGTGACATACTTTTTAGCCGGGAAATTTAGGAAATGATCAGGGGAAATCAGGGAAAAAGTCGGGAATTACATTGGTCAAGTTGAGTAGACACCATGTTCCAGCCAGTGGTCTGGGTCAGTTTTTTGTCCAAACCATATATTTTCCACTACCAGCTTGCTAGGTCTGTCGTAGCATCATGTTCCTTATAATCTGACTTAAGACTATGACAGACACAACATCCAGTCCCCCGGCCAGTAATTCATAACTGTGAAAGGGTAAATCCACATTTCACCAATGATTAGAGCCCCGTAAAAATGGCGAGACGCGATAAAACGAAAAGTGCCAAACAAAGATGGAATCAAGTATTTTTTCCTTTGATAGTTTTTAGATATGATTTACAATGTTTTTGAAAATCGAAATAAACACGAAATTCTCCTATAAAACAAAATAACACCGCTTTTACAACACATTAAAAAAAATTAAATATACACGAAATTAAGAAAAAATTAAGCAGAAATTTTGATCATGCTGTGATTTGATTAGTATTTGGTTGAAATGTAAGCTAACATTAGGCTACAAATTTATGCATACAAACTTGACAAAGAATTTTAAATTAAATATATAAGTTATCAATAATAAATTTTAATTTTGTATACATTGTCTCAATATGTAAATAATACTTCAACACCTCAGATAACATGTAATATCGAATAAACACGAAATAATACCGAAAAGTGAGATTTAAAAAACTAAATTTAACTAAAAATAAAACAATTTTTACGGGGCTCTACCAAATGATACATTTTCCGGCCATGGTGGGAATCTAAGCCAGGACCCTTAGCTCAGTAGACAGACACGCTACCGACTGAGCTAAGGATGGAAGCCAAAAGTCCTCTCGACCTTAATGGTCAGCCTTATCGCGTCCTTTACAAGTGATAAGGTCATGAAGTGTCTAAGGACGGGAGGGAGAATCTTATATTTCCAACCAACACATTTATTTTTTATTAATTGTTTTATATTTTTTCCAGACCGGAACTCATGGCACGAAACAGCAACAGCGCGAATGGGAGGAAGCAATGGCGGCCGTTCTGAGAGATATCAGCGGGCCATCCAAGAAGAACCAACCCCCTGTGATGCAGATCATCATCTACGAGTCCTCTGTTTGATCCTTGCCGCACGCAAAGAAACGGTGTTTTTTTTAATAGGAAAAAAAAGAGAATTCTTGTTTCGCTTGGCGGTTACAATTCGGTGTAAAATTATTTGTCGTGCTTGTTTGGAGATATTCGATGGAAGTATGCAAATGTTTTAGGTTCGAAAATGTTGTGTAGGTTTTTCAAAAGTGTACTTTAGTATAGATATATTAAAAAGTGATGTTTAGATAGAACAATAAATATAATGTAGATCCAATTTTAAGAGCGTGCATCATAGCAGGCCCAACTCAGCTTCCGGCTCGCACGAGGTATGGAAGTAAAAGGGGGAAAAAAAAAAGACCACGATATGCCAGAAATGTGTGCACTGGATTCGTATTAGAATACTCGACATTTTTCACGGTGACGATGGGGGACAAAGTGACAAAGTTTCTTGTTAATAACTACAGTATGTCCCTATTAAGACAGAATGAAGATTTATGCACAGTAATTAGCTGTGAAGCCAGTCTAAAATGGTCAAAAATGGTATTTTCATTGTATTTTCTATCCAAATATCATTTAATATTTCAACGGTGTTCAGTGTTAGGAACTTCTAATAACTCTTTATCTCCATTAATGTTAAATCAGAAATGATCCATGTGTTCGTGTAACTTTATAATTTCTAACCGACTGTACCACAGAGTTGATGGGGGTGTGATGCACGCTCTTAAATAAATCATCGCAAGAAAGTTTCTATGAAGAATGTTATTGCGTTCTATAATGGAATCGTAGGGAGGTAGATAGGCTTAAGAAAATTAAAAAAATATTTCTTTCACTCAAATTTAAAAAAACTGTTAGTATATTTTTTAAATTTGTCATATTGGGAAATCGTGAAAATTTTCGACCTTTAGATTATGATGGATTTTGAATTTCTATGAGTCCGTGAACTAAAAAAAAGTGTCTTACAATTTATCCCCTCCAGCCTAAACGATTTAGATTGATTTGGTTACAAATTTAATATTTAGATATTACATGGTCATACCTCGAAATCAACTCCTAGTTTTGATTCCAACACTCAAAATAAGGGTAGTTTACTGATGACTGATTTTTGTGTATATATATATCTTTATATATATAAATGGACATATCAATTTTGTTCAAAATCTTGATCTAATTTAGAGTTTATTATAATGGTTGTTATTTTAGTAATAATTATTTAATGATGGTTTATCGATAAGGGATTAAAAAATAGTTCCTTATTTTAATAGAAAATCATGTCGTATTATTTGGAAGAATGTACAGGAAATGTGGATAGAAACATATAAAAGAAAAAAAACACAATATAGATTTTACAATGAAAAGAACAACACAGTTCACACTTTATATTGCTGCCACTGGACAAAGAGATAATGGTTGTTTCTTGAAGAAAATCGATCACCATCATATTTATTTATTTAGCACCGCGTCTTATTTCCCGTTCAGGTTATACGCTAAAGTACTAATTACGCTAATGGATTAAGAAAAGGGAAGGTTGAATAGATAGAAAGTGAACCCACATTTGTGTGGAGGGAGAGTATGAAACCATTTAGGAAAAACCACCCCCAGTTCACCCGACCGAGTTTCGAACCTCGATCTCCACGTCCTCGGCAGTCAAGCTTAACACGACTAGCGCTTTAGCTAACTACGTCACCGAGGCAGGTCATTATCATAATGAACTGCAATAATTATCTATAAACAATGACGAAAATTATCTTTACTCTACACAAAGATGTCTTCCATTAAACAAACATCTTCTAAATGTAATAACTAAAAAAAAACTATGTCAGGCTTAAAATTGAACGAGGATGTACTATGTTACACCAAAGAGAATGAAATACTCAAATCCTATCTAGGATAAGAACCACAACTAGACCCCAGCTCGTTAAGTTAACATTTCAAAGAAAGAAAACCAACAGAGTTTTACTATCGTATTACCCTCGTTGGTAATCAAACCCATGAGCCTTAGATCATTATGCAGATGCGTTACCAATAGAGCTAAGGTGTTAGATATTTGAAATAATTTTTTTTAGCACCGCGTCTTACCTCTCGTTAGGGATTATACGCCTATGTTCTAATTACACAAATGTGTTAGGGATTAGGAAGGTTTAATTTATAGGAAGTGCACCCGCATTTGCGTGGAGCAAAAGAGGAAACCCGTTTAGAGAAAACCACCCTTAGTGCACCAAAATGTGATCGAACCCCGATAGACCTGTTTTTGGCATTCTGGTCTAACATGAGAGTAACGCGTTAGGCCATGCAATTTGAAATAGTGATTTGAGGGTGAGGATTCTAACACTTCCATATAAAGATTAAGTGGGAAGCTACCTTTGGTTAAGGATAACTCCCTCAATATAAGGTTAGCGCTATCATTTATTTTAGCGCCGCCTCTTTTCACCCATTCGGATTATAAGCTAATGGGCTAGGGATGAGGAAGGTTGAATTTATAGGAAGTGTACTCGCATTTGGGCGTAGAGAGAGAGAGTGTGGGAAAACACTATGGAAAACCACCCTCAGTACACCTGACCGGGTTCGAGCCACAATCTCCCCGTCATCGGCAGTCTAATCTATAGTGAACGTAACGTTTTAGACCATGTGACCACCAAAGGTGATTAAAGCTATCATCGTGAATCACTGTTGACTAGGGGGGTCGGCTTTGATCCAATGATACACTAGGAACCTGTGGATTCACAAGTCCATCACAGGATCTGCCTCAAACTGTGAGGGAAGAATGACCTTGGGCCAAGGGCGTCAATGTATACGGGCGTAGGTGGACTGGACACTGCTACCTTGCAACACGAATACCTTATTAAGGTGGATTGAGTCCAACCCACTTAACCTAACCTAACCTAACCTTGCTCCCCCTCTAACTAATAATATATTCAACCTCACATAATGTACGGAGTAGCTAACGGTCATCCGGATGGCTTGTACTGAACTGTAGTCTTCTGGCGATCTATTCCATTCATTTTCAATCAATATACTATAAAGTGCCCAATCTACCTGTTTGCAAATATTTCTAGTCAAATCAGCGGTACCCAATCCACCTGTTTGCAAATATTTCTAGTCGAATCAGCGGTACCCAATCCACCTGTTTGCAAATATTTCTAGTCGAATCAGCTGTACCCAATCCACCTGTTTGCAAATATTTCTAGTCGAATCAGTGGTACCCAATCCACCTGTTTGCAAATATTTCTAGTCTAATCAGCGGTACCCAATCCACCTGTTGGCTGCAAATATTTCTAGTCGAATCACCGGTACCCAATCCACCTGTTGGCTGCAAATATTTCTAGTCGAATCAGCGGTACCCAATCCACCTGTTTGCAAATATTTCTAGTCGAATCAGCGGTACCCAATCCACCTGTTGGCTGCAAATATTTCTAGTCTAATCAGCGGTACCCAATCCACCTGTTGGCTGCAAATATTTCTAGTCGAATCACCTGTACCCAATCCACCTGTTTACAAATATTTCTAGTCGAATCGACGTTTCTGCGTGCAATAGATGTCGCGCAAGGCTCCAGACAAACAAACAAACTCTTCATTTCATTAATTTAAATTTAAGTACAAGTAAAGAGAATAAAATCTGAGAATATATTTTCAATATTTTGGATAAAAGCCAGATAATTAAGTAGATTTAGTGATTTTATTTTCAGTTTTTAGTTAAAAATTTTAAGATATGTTGAACATTTACGTTTATTATTTCTTAAAATGTTTAATGAACTTTATATTCAGAGAAAGATAAACACTCAAAGTAGTGGCAAAAAAATGCACTGCTACGGTAATTTAGCCAAAAGTCTTCCACCTACTAAACTGTTAAATTTGGGCTGAATTGGATGCGAACTGGAGAGTAGATATGTGTTTCTAGTCACCAACTTAATTTTACTGATACTTATTTATTTTTGTTTTGATTTTAACTGTGGAATATTTATGTGGTTTATTGAAGAGTTATAAATAAATAAACGTGACTTTTGTACATTTACCTTTGTGTTTTTTTATATCTGCTACCTTTCCCCTGAATATATGTATAATTATTAAGGTGTAAGACTACAGACTCAAGAAGTTAAACTCGATATCCTCAATTCTTATTGTCATCGAAAGAATTGAGAATAAATATTTTTAAGGAGGCCGCCGCATGTGGGTGAAAATACATTGTTTTGTGTAGTTTTCTGTCCGGTGTAATGAGGGTGGTTTTTCGTAAATGGTTTTCCACTATCCCTGCACGCAAGTGAGAGTGTACGCCAGCTCTAAATGCAACCTTCTCCATCCCTAACACATTAGCGTAATTAGTACATACGCAGGATGCTAAAAAAAAAGGATATAGGTAAAATTGGGACTTCCCCTTTCACAGTGGGGAATTAGCAGCCTGGGGACTGGTTGTTGTGTCTGATCTGAAATAAAATTTAGTGTGTTGATGTTATAAGTCGGTTCAGAAAGTGCACGTTAATACCCTAAATAAAATAAAAGATCTATAGGCCCTATATAAGAGGTCTTCCTGCTGTATAGCTAGAAAATCAGACGTTAAAGCTTTGTGTGAAATTTTAGTCATACTAATCTTGGATTGAATAGCAAAGCTATTATAGTTGTTAATTTACGTTTATAGCCACATCTAAATATCATATTCCTTAAATTGAAAAATGACACTTAGATACAGGGAATCAAACCCTGGACCTTTATCTTAGTACGTCAATCCTCTAACCACCGAGCTATCCAGGAATCGTCCCGTGCTCAGGTTCATTCTTCACTCATATTTTAAAGTTTGTGATGGACGTGTGGAAATCCATCACAGACTCTGCCTTAAAATATGAGTAAAGAATTATCCTTGGTATGGATAGCTCTGTGGTTAGAGGATTGGCGTACTAATCCGAAGGGCCCTGGGATCAATTCTCGTGTCCAAATGTCATTCTTACATTTAAAGAATACTACTCTTGTTTTAGTTGGTTTGTAAGTTGTGTATGGATTTGACTCAAGCAAGTGCATGCTATCTCAAATAAAATATACTACGGTGCACCGCACAGGATTTCACTCTCTTTTTATCTTAAAATAAATACATTTACAAATAAAACTCTTCAGGAAATGAAATAATATCCATTGTCGCAGAAACACTCCACCAGAGAGCATAAATGAAATAATATACACTGTTAAAGACCTACTGAGGAAAGAGGCACATCTCTACTAACCGAAGAGGCGTAACACTCAAATTTCAATTTTCAAAGTGCTCCATATGTTACGGTCCAAATTAGATTCCAGGACAAACAAGATCGGACTAGGACGAATTGATACACCTTAAGAGTCTCAGGATGTAGGCCTACTAGTTTAGCCTAGTATAAATTCATTAATCCTGAAATTTTGGCCTAGCTCTTATGATAAGTTAGTATATCCTACAATTTTATTAGGCCAAACCAGGGTTAGGTTAGGTTAGGTTAGTTTAGCTGACAACATTTGCGCGCGAACTGTGAATGATGAAACGTGTCCAAGGTCGATTCATCGTATGGGTTAATAATAGTGAAATCTAGTACCGCCTAAAAACATCGGGTTATATTGGTTTATCCAACAAGTGGCAGGATGTATCAATTTGGCCTAGTCCAAATTAGTTTTTCCTAGAGTCGGGTTTGGACTGTAACATATATATTTGCTTGTAGCTCAGAAACTACTGGTTTTATAAAAATGCATTTCAACTAAACAATTTTTATTAGTAGACTACTACAACTTTACAACGATAAGTTATTTTGTATATTTATTTAGAATATTTTCTAAAATGTTGTATATTAAATAGTTGCGGAAAAATAAACAAAATTGAAAATATCTGACTATGTAAAGTACTCTCAAATTCATTCTCGTGGGAAAATGGGCGCTGCCATTTCATTCATAACGTTACACAGTGCCTGGATACACAAATTTAAGCAAAATCGTTAAAGCGCATTTTGAAAAAATCGATTTTATCTCTTTTTCTTCCCCTTTGAGTAAACTACCGTTAATTTTAGGGTTTGATAATCAATTCCAAAAATTCCTCGGTGGAACCTTATGAAAACCCCAGATACCAATTTTTAGCCCGATCGGTAAAATGGTCTCGGCTCTAGTCCGAGATACAGACAAACGTCATCGCAGAAAACCCTTTTTTTGGTTTCAAGGGGTCATGAAACATCGACATTTATAAAAATCTCGAGTTCGACTTTTTTTAACGATCACAAGAATTCTCTATCCGAAAAGTCGCGAGAAAATAAAAACCATGCCTAATCTAGTACAGCCAGCCAAACAGTCAAGAATTAAAATATTTGAGATAATACTCGCAGCCATCCCATTCTACTATAATTCCGGTGTCAGGCAGATCGGGGTTTGTATCCCTGCTCGGTGTACTGAGGGTGAATATTTTTCCTGAAGGGTTTCCCACTTTCCCTCCACGCATATGAGGATACATAACCTTTAAGTTCTACCTTTCTCATCACTACCCCATTGGTGTAAATATTCAGATATACCGGTCGGCGACAAGAGGCACTCTCAGAAGAAATTAAATATATGTGAAATAAAACGAAACCGTTCCAAAAGGATAATTTTAAAATATTTCGCCTTAAATCGAAACACCCGCTCTAAGGTTGGTATCACTGTCACATTTATTTTTAAGTTTAAAAAAAAATTCTTTCATCACCTCATCTTAATACCTGTTCAGGTTATACGTATATATTATATGATAATTACTCTAATGGGGTAGGGACGAGGAGATAAGTATTTTAGAGATAATCTACCCGCATTTGCGTGGAAGGAAAGTGGGAAACTATTTAGGAAAAACCACCCTCAGTAGACCTGACCGAGATCCGAACCCCAATCTCCCTCTCATCTGAAGGCCAGTATAACACGAGAGTCACGTCTTAGACCATTCGGCCACGAAAGTGGATTTTATAAAGGATTTTTTTTAGTAGTGCGTCTTACTATTTGTTCCAGGTTATACGCTTATACGTACTAATCAAGCAAATGGTTTCAGGGATGAGAAGGATTATATTACAGAAAGTGTAGCCGCATTTGTGTGAAGGGAGAGTTGTAAAACAATTTTGGGAAAACCACTCTCAGTACAACCAACCGAGATTTGAAATTCCATCTTCCTATCATTGGCAGCCTAGTATACGCCTTAGACCATGCGGCCAACGAAGTGGATTTTATCAATTTCTTTGCTAAAGTAAATGTGGTATAACTTTGACGATTCATTCCTCAAAGATATTATGTAAAATAGGTTTCATAAATCTTTTATAAAAGATTTACCTTATATAACATATTTATCAAAGAAAATGGTGAAATTAGAAAGTTTTACTTATATTAGGCAAAAAAACAGCTAAAAACGAAATTGTACTTATGAAGACACTCTACACTCAGGCTGTAATACAAGGACACATTTTTAAAATTTCAAGTTTTACTTGTAAATATTTTTGACATGATTGGCGTATATTTTTGTAATCACAAAGACTTTAAACTTGGAAGAAAATGTGATATAATGTCAAAACACAGATTCTATCAAAAGTGGTGTCAAATCTTTTATCATATATTTTATAAAATAAATAATTTTATTTGATAATATACTAGCAGAAATACCAGGTGTTGCTTAAAAAAAATAAAAAATATCTTAATTTTATTGCTTCCAACCCGGTTGTTAGTTATTTTTTTTAACAAAAATTTTTAAAAAAATTGTGAAATTTCTGCTTCAAGATGCTCATATTTGTGCACAGGAGCAACTGATTTGAAAATTTCAGACCTCTGCTTGCAGTAGCTATGGCGCAATGCTCACGAAAGACTGGAAAAAATTTTTTTTTTATTAATATGATTATATATACTCGCCTCGGTGGCGTAGTTAGCAAACACGCTAGTTTCGTATTGAGCTAGACTGCCGAGGACGGGGAGATAGAGGTTCGAATCTCGGCCGGGTGAACTGAGGGTAGTTTTCCCTAAATGGTTTTCCACTCTCTCCACGAAAATGCGGATTCACTTTCTCTAAATTCAACCTTTCCTAATCCTAATCCATTAGCGTAACTAGTACTTAAGCGTATAGCCCGAACGGGTAGTAAGACGCCGTGCTAAATAAATAATATAATTATGTCGTATATTAGTTTAAAAAATATTTTATTTAACATAAAAAGAAATTTGACAGTGTAATATCACCCTTATATTATTTTTCTGGTGCGAGTTGACTCAGTCTCTTAAAGGTCTAATGGGGTAGCCAGACACGGTACTTAAAAGTGCATCACGGTTTAATGGAGGGATAGATTTACTACGGGGCTGAACGATCACATTCCTTCTAAAATATAACATTTTTGTGAACTTTATAAAATTGTTTTAATAGTAAATTCACGGTTTTATTATTATTTGAAAGATTAACTCAAAAACACCTCATACCTCACAATGTTTATATCCGTGCTTCGTGTCTTAACACCAAACCAAGCAATCGTATAACAAGGTAGGGACGAGGAAGGTATAATTGAAAGGAAATTTATCCTCATTTACGTGGAGCGAGAGTAGGAATTCATCTAAGAAAAAATAAATAAACCTTGTCGGGATCTTTAACTCCAACCTACTCGTCACCGGCAAACCAGACAAGATGAAACCACCAGTTTCGGGTTTAGAATTACTAACATCTTAAACACCCACAATGGTAATCATGTGACTTAAGTCATTGGGTTCACCAATAGATATAATTACTGGTACCCGTTTCGGTGACCGCATGGTCTATATTTTTTGACCAAAAGAAATGTTCTAGTAGAAACATAGAGTTTAATTTTCTATACGTGGTGATATCAACAGTTGTTGATTACCTGTCAAGGGTGTCCTGGAATTTAATGACAACTTTTTCTCTCCATTTAAAAAGTTTCTCGTCTAATCCCGCTATGCTCATGACAGATATTAAACAACTGTTGATATCACTATGTGAAAAAAAATTAAACTATAGGTTTCTACTGGAGAAATATTTTATTAATTTTGGCCAAAACAATGTTTTGCTGTAACAAACTGCAAACACCACTGGCCTTTTCTCGCGTCCCCTACACTCACACCTTAAACCAGTGGTTTTAAAGCTCTCATCTCATCTCACTTAGTTTTTTAAAACAAAATTACTACTATTTAGCCCCTCCCTGGTCCTATTATTAATTTTTTCTTTACTCCAAATGTTTTCCATAGGTTTATAATGTAAACTTGAAAATATTATTATTTTTAATTTACATACATAGGCAAGACCGTAGCCAGCCAATAATTTCAGGGGGGGAGGGAGGGGGTTGGTGGGCATATCCCCCAATTGCCGAAAGCTAGAAAAAATTCTAAAATATAAACAGTTCTGGAAGCTATCTTAAGTGTTTTTATGGCAACCTTACCCCCTAACTGCCGAAGGCTAGGACAATCTCTAAATATTAAACACCTCTAGAAGCTCTATGAAGTGTTTTTGGGGTAAAACAGCCCCCTAATTTGTATCTTAATTTTGATATTGTTTGAAACATAAATAAATCCATATATATTTTGTTCATAGAATTCCGGAGGGGGTTTGAACCCCCAAAACCCTCCCCTGGCTACGGCCTTGTACATAGGCCTACCCAAAAACACTTGTAAACAAACATATATTTACACACATTAACTTACAAACAAAAATTGTACACAAACAAAATAATACTAGACGTATTAGGCCTACTAGGGACTATAAAAAAGGAAGGTAAAAATTATTATGGATTAAAACTATTATGCATCACATTTATAAACTGCGGGTTGTATTTCATATTAAAATTAATCAACTTTTCTATTGACCTCACGGCCCCCAGGTTGTGAATCACTGCCTTAATACGACAACAAAACATGTTGTCGATAGGTTCCTCCGAGGGTGACATTTGAAAATAAACAGGGCCAAAGTATTTCACTTACGCTGTCGGATTGTAAACATTTTAGATTGTCATTAGACCGAAATAAGGGAACAACAATGCATCCAAATACCAGAACTTTTGACCCCAAGATTATTTCATCACACTTCTTAATTTTACTAAACGAACACAACGACCAGGTTTACACACAAACTGATAATTTAACCAGTCAAAGAAATCTACACATTTAACGTCAATATTGATGCATTTTATGTCCTGGGTCGACACCCAAACACGTGATCCATACTACGAAAGAAGATCCTTTACCAACTGAACTAAAGATCGGATGTTTGGTTTTGTAAAATAACTCTGAAAATTACTGTACAGTACAATACTTAGCACCGCGTCTTACTACCCGTTCGGATTATACGCTTAAGTACTAATTACACTAATGGGTTAGGAATTGGGAAGGTTGAATTTAGAGGAAGTGAATCCGCATTTGCGTGGAGGGAGAGTGGGAAACTATTTAGGAAAAACCACCCCAGTTCACCCGACCGAGATCCGAACCTCGATCTCCTCGTCCTCGGTGGTCTAGCTCAACACGACTGGCGCGTTAGCCAACTACGTCACCGAGGCGGGTATTGTTGTAGAGTACAACTTACAAAATATGATCGGCCAACAGAAAAACGCGGAGAGAGAGAAAATATGTACAATTTTTGTAAGAGAGACTCTACTGACGTAGAATATTCGGCCCTGTTAATTGCATTAACTACAGTCTGATTAAGATTTTAAAAAAACCCGCCATTTATTGAGTAATCGTTAGGGAAATATTATTAGAATAGTTTGATAGCACCTGCTTCGGTGGCCGCATGATCTAAGGCGTCAATCTCGTGTTAGAATAGACTGTCGATGACAAGGTGATCGGGGTTCGAATCCCGGTTGTGTGTACTGATGGTGTTTTCCCCTAAATTGGTTTTCACCTCTCTTAATTCAACCTTCCTCATTCCTAGTTCATTAGCGTAATTAATACATATGCGTATAACCTGAACAGGTAGTAAGACGCGGTGAAAAAAAAAGAAAATTCGTAAATTCATGTTAACTGTATGTCCTTTTTTGGTAGAAAAAATAAAGACAAAAAACACGTTTTTTAAATCACCCTGTATCACTTCCTGTTCAAGTTGTACGCATTTAGGATAATTACTCTAATGAGGTAGGGATTAGGAAGGAAACATTTTAGATGTAGTATAACCAAATTTGCGTGGAAGGAGAGTGGTAAAAAATTTAAGTAAAAACAGCCTCAGTAAAACCGACTGAGATTTGAACCCCGATCTCCCCGTCATAAGCAGGCCAGTCTAACACGACCGTGATGGCTTATTAATTAATTCAGCCACTGAAGCGGGCAAGTAAATAATTAGCCTTTCAGAAATTAGATAATTTTTTAAACATAACTTCATAAAGCACCATTTAAGGTTGAATATAATGTCCCTTATATTTGTAGTCTGCCTACTTAACCACTAACCTACGAAAACAAATGATTTTAAATGTGCAAGTTTCAAAATAAAACCCATCAATTAAGGCTATACATATAGGCCTATTCACATGCAAAATTATGAGATTGACTTTTTTTATGTCCGCACCTGTGATCAAGCAGTCTAAGGCGTATTCTTGAATTGGACAAGGCCACAATTGACGTGGTAAACAATGTTCGAGGGTGGGTTTTTTTTCACATTGAACTTATCGTGGTTCTCCCATCCTCTATCCACACTAACGCTGATGCACATTATCTAAGTTATCCTCATCCTTTAGATTAAACCGTTAATAACCTACCTGTTAAATTTATTAACAACGAAAATATTTTCAAAACACTTAAATAGCAGTACTACCCGCTTCAGTGGCCGAATGGTCTAAGGCGTCATTCTCGTGTGGCCTTCCGATGACGGGGAGTTTGGGGTTCGAGTCTCGGTCGGGTCAAATGAGTGTATTTTTTTCTAAATGTTTTTCCCGCTTTCCTTCCAGGCAAATGCGCGTAGGTTACCTCTAAAATGTTTCCTTCCTCAGCCCTCCGAAACTTTTCAAAAATTAGTATTAAATTATTTAAGGCGCGTCCTACAACCCAACCGGCCCTACGACACTTTATTGTCGAGCTCCCAATGACTTGGATATGGATACTTGCATTAATGATTTAAATATTATTATTATTGTTAGCACCGCGTCTTACTACCCGTTCGGATTATACACACTTACGCTAATGTGTAATGGTAGGGTGATTGTGAGATGAAATGGAGGACCTACAGTTTAACGTGGGATCCGAACCACGGTGGAGGCCTGATATTACACACATTTATAAGTTGTGATTAATACACGCTTTGTCAGAGGTGAAGAAAGGGTTTGGCAGTCAGATAAATCTGTGCTGGGAGCGAGGATTGAACCCCGGTCCCCCAACACAGAAGTTTGACACTTTACCCCTAGACCGGCAGGTCACCTATTTAAATTTTAACATGTGCTAGAAAATGCTAACATTATATGTTAGTTAAAACGTTCTTTTTATCTCAGTTTTGAATTACATTCTATTAAGGCACAACCAAGATAAACTATTTCTGATAGTTTCTTTTCTTTTACCCGCGTCCTACTATCCGTTCAATATATCCACATATACACAAAGATGGTTGAATTTAGAGTAAGTGTACCTGAATTTGCGAGAAGGGAGAGTGAGAAACAATTTAATAAAACACTCTAAGGTCACTCGACTAGGATTCGAACCTCAATCTCCCCGCGTCTGGCGACCACTGAAACGGGTAAATATGATAAATGATGCCGTAAATTATTACTAAATAATTAATTCATTTTATTTAATTATATCCCGTATACTAAAAAACGCTAACTGTAACTAATGTTGACCACAAAAAACTGTATTTTACGACATTTCTGAATTCTTCATTTATAGAAACATTTCGAACAAGCCCGTCCGATTTTACTATTTCTCAGTACTTGGACTAACCGCTCAACTCAAGGGTTTGAAAATGTGTTGTGATACAGTCGCTGCTATGCTGTGATTGGTTCAGATTTCTTCCCCACCACTCATTTTACCCTCACAAGGATCTATTATAAATAGCTGTGTCTTCGTTTGTACATTCATTGCGACATAGAATTCGAAGGGTGAAACTTGTTCAGTGTTGAGAGTTTCGTCACACAGTTTACGTAGGTGCGTACATTTACTAAATTAGCAACGCCTTTGTATAGATGATTCTAGAATTCAAAATTTAACACAAGTCTTCAAATATTTGGTTGCAGATTTAGTGTGTTAAATAATTCAAGTCTTGCGATTTGAGACTGGGTCTAGGTCTTCATTCTATGAATAGCTATAATTTTTATATTTAAAATTAACTGTTGAATTTTAGACATTGAATATTAAATCTAAATGGTAATTTATAACTATGCGATGCAAAGAGGTAGACCACTTAATATTTAAAAATTCGTTAAAACTTGACTTAAAACGAGTGTTTTAGTCGTTTTTAAATATTTAGTATTCATGTAGTTTTTATAATTTTAAACATGTTGCAATCTAAAGCTGCGGTAAGGTTTCTTTTTAAGTTATTTTGAAAGATTAGTGCTGTGAGGGTTTTTGTTTAAACATAGCACAAGTTTGATTGGATCTGAATAGAGGGTATGTTGTAAACAAATATGGGAAAATCAAGACTTTAAACTATTGATATTTCGAAGATGTGAAGCTTGTTGGTGTAAAATAGAAATTTGACCTTCACTTCATAACACCCATTGCTATAACTATTTTAGTACTTAGTGTTGGGCTTTATTTTGGAATGTTCCAGTTGATATTTTTTAATGGGGTAGGACCGTTCAACACTTCTTTCTTTGCTTAGATTCAATAATGGCTCTTGTGAAAGCAACCGACGCAGTATCTCGTGCAGTCGTACCAATCTCCGAACCTAAGGTATCTTCTGTCGATCCAGCCCCGACAGCCAAGCCTGCATCTGCAAAGGCTGACAACGTAAACATGGAAAGTGTGGCACGTATTTCTAAACTACCTGTTGTGGAGGAATCTATCAAAACTGCGTCTAATATCTACGGTAAAGTTAAGGTGAGTAGTAAATGCAATGTGTTCATTGCAATGAAATGTTTAGTGTCAAGTCAATTTGAATAATATTTTGCTTTCGTAATATGAGCCCATGTGTAGAGGTAAAATTCAGCAAATTTTTAATTCGACTTTATTTAAAATTGGCATTTGGGACAGACTACCCAACATTAGATTTAGTCCTACTTGTGAGACCTAGTTAAATTTATTAATTAACATAAAAATATATTTTAATTTAATAAAACTTTTAATTTTACTTATATGCGAACTATTTTTTTGTTAGTAAGGAACCGAACATTTTGTAATACAAAATGCAAATGGTGCAGCTTAGCTTAAAGTTGGAAGTATCGAGGTTAGGGACACCAGGTCCCTGGTTAAATGCTCGTGTCAGGTGTTTTCAAAACTTACCAGTGTTTCGAAGGTGTGGGTTTGCTGCATTAGTTTTTGAAAGTTTAATGGGGAAATGCCAACCTAGCCTGGACGCCCCTCTAGTCTTACCCCAACACTATGGATTTAACTCGGCTGGAGCGATTTATTTTGGCTGATTTGTGAGATTTATTGTCGGGTTAAAATGTATTCTATATCAAACACCCAGTAAATGTATTTAGTCATAGGTGAGTCATGCTCCCAATCCACAATTGTTGTTTTTTGAGTTTTAAAATGGATTATTCTTTCAGGATAATAACGTCGTGTTCCGATGGACGCTCGGTTCTGCAGAAACTGCTGTTGGAAAGGTTGTAGAGATCACCAGTCCTTTGACTAAAACTCTGGAGGAGCCCATCTCTTTCTTTGACCTCCTGCTCTGCTACGGCCTTGACTACGTGGAGGAAAAGGTGCCTGCTGTAAAACTACCCCCTAAAGAGGCAAGTAAATAATAGTTCATCTCCGTCTGTGATGTCCACAATTTATTCTCCAAAATCTGTATCAAGTCTTATCAAATGGTGATTATTCCCGACCATAAAATCAATACTAGAGTTGAAATTTTCCGTTTTGACCCTATTAAAACATTAACCCAACCACTCCGGTGGCTGATTGGGTCATGACACTAATCTTGATGTAGATAAGGCTTTCGGTAGTTTCTGGTTCGAATCTCGGTCGGCTCTGCCGAGGTTTATATTCCGACATGGGTTTTCCATTTTCCCTAGACTCAAATGCTTGTACACTTGCTATACATAGTATTACTGGTTCCTAAGCCTTTATTCAGATTAACTGTACTGTAATGTACTGAACTTGTCTGAAAATGAACTAATTCTAACTTTTCGTAAGGTTGTAAGTTTTTAAATGTTATATCGCAATCTAGTCTTCTACCTCAATTTTTTTCAAGAACAGTTAGTTTATGACCTGGGCACTTATTAAAATATAAAGATTCTTCCCGCTCCTACGACTCGCTTAGCTTTCAGCTAAGATGGCGTTTTCTTTATTAAAGAAATGTTAAGAAATTCTTTGCCCGAATTAACAAATTTTTAACATAATTTTAGTGTACCCGTAAGCTTCAGTCAACTTTATTTGTCCACTATCTCTTGCTATCTAATAGGTTTTTCGTTAATTCTTTTCACCCCTATGGGCTATACTATACTAATGTTAGGAATAAATAGTTAAAAGAAATGTTCCTCATTTGCGTGGAGGAAGTGTTAAACCATTTGGGAGCATCGGAAGCTTTTTAAGCTCAGACTGACAGGATAAGATCCTATCAACGTCTAGACTTTTATTTCGTCTAATACTCGTCTCCATACTTTAAAGGAAAATATATATGTAATATATGTATTTGTATAATATGACTAATAATTCTTGAAGCATTACCGATGTGACCTAACTATGGCAACACTAAAGGATGTTTTAAGCACTTTATTGATAATTTAATAAATGTTGAAAATTTAGGACACATATTTTGGCAATTTTTTCTAGCTTCTGGATCACACTAAGCAGGCAGTACAAGGCGGTAAGCAGTACGTGTACGACACCCTCAAGTCTCGCGTGCAGTCTGCCAACGACAGTGTCAGTAACGCGGTGCAGTCTGGAGTGAATTGCGCGTGGGCCGTCAAGGACTTCGGCGTGAGGAAGCTGAGCGGCTTGTTCGGACGCTTTGGGAAGACATCCTCAGAAGCTGGCGAGGATGTAAAAGACAAGGAGACGTGTGAGTGGAATATCTTTACCTTTTAGTATAATTATGTGTAAACAATAAATACACAAATTTTCTAAAGGACATGTCTAGTATTTGAGACATATAATTTTAATATTCTTAATTTTGTCAAAATTTCTAGTAGAGAAGACTGAATTATGGAAGGTTTTAAATCCTGTACGAGGTGCGAATAATTGCCTTTACTGATTTGTAAAATTAATTTGTCAGAAAATGAAGGTGGGAATATAGAGGAAATGTTCCATCATTTGCAAAAGTTGGAGACTGATAGGCATATTTTGCTAGGATTCAAAACCTTGGGCAACACATCATACTTAATGAGCTTAACATTTAAAAGCTTGTGCTGACCAAATCAAGCGATTGATAAGTTTTCAACCGTGGTCGCATGGTGTAAGGCGCTTGAGGTAAACTGTGATGCTGAATGATATGAGGTTTGAATCTCGGTCTGGTATGATTGTTTTTATTTTCCCTTAAGGCAAATGCGGCTAAACTCTGAATATAACCTTCCCAATTTCTAAAACTTCTAGCTTATAGTATAATTAAATTACTAAACATGCTAAAAGCCATTAGTTTTATTATTCTATCAATTATGGATTTGGTTATTGTTACTTCTCCCCTAGGTTTTAGAATCTTACGAATTACTTTTTAATTGTTTCTTTGCTGGGACCTGGCATACTCTACCATGGGTTAATCGTACATTGTCTTATTCCAGTGACTGACCATCAGACATCCGGCGAAGACAAGCCCCCCTGCACGGAATGCAACAAGCTTGGTGCCTTCAAGAATCAGGTTGATAAACTCCTCAAAGAGGAAAAGGCATCTCAATCTTAATAGTCTTATTCTATTTGTCGCAATGTTCTATACGGATTTTTGAACACGGAGCTTTAGTTTGTCTAGTTTTCAATGTTAAAATTGTTTTTGATATTTTCTTATGTGTTTTAATTGTATTTGTAAATAGTTGTAAAGGTTTCTTAAGTAAAATTAGGTTGTAAATTGTTTTAGTGCTATATATTTGTTTTATAGATGTTTTAATTGTTGTAGGAATACTAATCTCTATTTATGCATATACTTAATTGCTTTTTATAATCTTATATCTATGCTTATTTTACATAATTTGTATAATACTTGTTGAACCTATTATAGGTATGATGCTAAAATAAAATCACGTATTAATTATACACCTCTTTGTAGTTTATTCCTAGCTCACCAGGAGAATTATGTGTAACTAAACAAGTATAAGTAAAATAAATATAAATATTTAAAATTAGATTAAATGTGGAAAGTATTGATTTAAATTTAATTTTCTCAAAGTTGCGAAATTAGTCTGCTCATAGCGCAATATATTTTTGGCCAGTTAGAGATGGCTTTACTTACTCTATAAAGTATTGCAACTTTTGATGTCACGAACTTATTTAAACTTTAAACCCAGAGTTATTTTATAATGATTTTTAAGCCTCTTTGAAAGGCTGTTAAGAGTATCCAACCGAATTTAAACATTTGTACATGCATCAGTGTAAACATGGGTTTTATTTATATGACGATTTGTCACATTCTTTAGTGTTAACTGTCTTTTAATTAGAGTAGTGGGTTTGTCTAAATTGATGCATGGATATATATCCAAGCAAGCTGATTCTAAGCAGATTAAATAAGTGGAATTTAACAGTAACTCTAAATTTTCAAAGGCTCAAAAGCTTGTTGATGATTAACTAGGATATTAATACCTGTACAAGGCCGTAATGTAATTATCCCAAGTATTCTTTGGATTTGGTTTCTTTTGATTTTGGGACTGTTTAGAGGATGAGTGAGGAATCAAATATATGAAGGTAATGGCTGGATCAAAAGCAAGGGGTAAGCATTGTGACACACTGGTTAGATACTTTAAATAAATGTGTGCAAGAGCTTTATTAGTAAGATGATTTAACAACTAGGATGACCTGGCAGTCTAGGGGTAAAGTGTCAAGACTTATGTGCTGGAGGTCCAGGGTTCAATCCTCGGTCCCGGCACAGATTTATCTGATTGCCAAACCCTTCCTTCACCTCTAAAAAGACGTGCAATAATCACAATTCATTAAGTTGTGGAATGCCAGGTCTCCACCGTGGTTCAGATCCCACGTTAAACTGTAGATCCTCGATTTAATCTCGCAATTAGCCTAACATTACACATTAGCGTAAGTCCGTATAGCCCGAACGGGTAGTAAGACGCGGTCCTAATAGCTAGAAATCTTGTCTACATGTGTGTGGGGTGGGGATGACATAAGTATGAGTTTTTGACTACCGCGGTTTAGCATGCAAAGAGCCGCAGCTATGTGTGCATTTCTGCGAGGTTGTACTTATAAGAAAAGTATTGTTGTGGATCTATATTTCTCAGATTGATCTTGATACATTCGGTATTCTATAGGCCCTATTATAGGGAAATTTTTCTCGTTCGAGTGACCTAATTCACGCCTGCCTTATCAATAAGGTAAAGTCTAAACTAGCGCAGATGTAGAAAGCCGGTTAAATCGACTTGTGGGTCTAGAGGAGTTAAAGTTATCCTTTTTAACATTTGAAGGAATATATGAGCTCCAGCCTCTTGAGTGAACTCTGTAGAACAATTTACAATTGATTAAAATTGAAATATTTTCTTTTTGAAAGTTATTTGGTAACTAGAAGTAAACCCCAACCATAGATCAGTCTGAAATGATTCTGTAACCCCGAAGTTTGATTCCTATTATGACCGAAAGCTATATTGGTATTTGGAGTTAAGTGCTTTATCAACCATGTAAATGGGTGTAGCCTAGATCTGGAATTTAAGTTTAATATTGATTTAAAGGATTATTTATTCCATAATTAGAGTTTTATTTATCTTAACAATTTGTTGGATAAGTTGGCCTTAAACTTGGTCTGTTATGTTAAAGGCAATCTATTGGCTACTTATTTCTGTCTTATTTTAAAACTGCTAATTACAGTTAATGAATTCAACATTTTATTGTGAAAGTGTTAGGTTGAAGTTACAACTTGTAGTCTAAAACCAATAGACCTCAGTCCCTCACATTTTGTCTTGGCACCGTGTCGTACTACCCGTTTGGAGCATACCCTGTTTTACCAAGTACGCAAATAGTTTTGAGGATCATATTTAAATGTGTATCCACATTAGCGTGAAGGGAGGGTGGAAAACACAGAAATAAACCTCCATACACATGACCGAGATTCGAAAATCTAACTCCACCATCGGCAGTCTACTCTATTACGAGAGTAGCGCCTTGGACTATGTGGCCCACCAAAGTTCCCACCATATTCTCATCATTACTTTTTTATATCCATTACTGTTTTCAGCCTGTGGCAATTTTTTATTCAAGCCAAATACTTACAATTACCGGCTTGATAGGCCTGTCGTAGCTTCATAAGACTTTTAATATAACTTAAGACTAGTATGGGCACAACACCCAGTCCCCCACCCGTTATTTTATCACTTTGAAAATTTAAACCCACATTTCACTAATGATAAACTTTTTGGTTATTCCGGGAATCGAACCCGGGATCCTTAGCTCAATAGACAGACACGCTACCGATTGAGCTGAGGTATGGTCTTACCATGACAACCATTTTAGTAATTTTCTTTGGATTTCAGGTAGAAATATCTCCTTGTAATTTCTCCTTGGATTTGAAGTTTATAATTATACTTCCTTGGTGATCGTGTCAGGTGGAAAACTAATACTATATTCAATGGTAGTTTATACTCATAAAGAATAGCCATTGTTCATTTGGTTTAAGACATCAGTCTCACATTTTTTTTGAAGACAGTAGGTACTTAAGAAAAGCTGTAAAATAAAAATAGGGCAGAAATAAACGCAAAAACAAAAATTTAATTTAATTTAATCATAGCACTGCGTCTTACTAACCGATCGGGCTATACGCTTAAGTAGGGTCAACCATTTACGCTAGTGGGTTAGGAATTGGGAAGGTGGAGTTTAGAGGAAGTGAACCCATATTTGTGGTGAGGGAGAGTGGAAAATTATTTAGGAAAAACCACCCCCCAGTTCACACGACCGAGATTCGAACCTCGATCTCCCTGTCCTCAGCAGTTTAGCGCAACACGAAACTAGCGCGTTAGCTAACTACACCACCAAGGCGGATAGTAAACGCAAACCCCACTATCAAAATATCAATAGGACTTTAGTCCCATCCCACGCCCTGATCTGTCGAGCTGGAGTGTTGAGCATTTTGAATATCTCCACACGCCAAACCGTACAAAACAACATTTTTAAGACACGACTTGGGACTGAACCGGGCTACCATCTACTTTTACTTTGCAACCTTGCCCAGTAATGATGAGTCCTTGATATTTTAAGTGCAAAGATATTGTGTATTTTAATGTGAATTTCAATTTTGACCTGATTTTATCACAAGGCTCTATATTATAGAGCATTGTCCAACGCATCAATATCGTATTGAACTGGTTTGTTGGTGACTGGGGAATCGGGGTTCGTGTCTCGGTTAGGTGGTGATCTTCCCCGAATGTTTTCCCACGCTCCTTACAAGTAAATGTGGGCACATTTCCTTAAAATGTTTTTACCTTCCCAAACCTTATTAAACTAGAGTAATTTACAACGCGAACGACCTAAAGGTGGAGAGGAAGAAAAACATTAATTTTTTCTCGAATTTCTGTGATATGAAGAAGCCCGAACCGTAAGTAGCGCACGTAACAAAAATTAATGATACGCTGTACCTAAGAGACTTTCTTTTATCTTAAAATAGAGTCATCTACTAATAAATCATAAGATTAATTGTGAAACAAAATAATATATATATTCTGAAAATTGAAAACTGAAAACTGAAAATTGACACTCGGACACGAGAACCGAACCCGGCACCTATGACTTATTACACCAATGTTCTAACCGCTGAGCTATCCAGAAATCGTCCCGTGCCCAGGGTCATTCTTCACTCATATTTGCAGAGTCTATGACGGACGTGCGGAAATCATCGTCCCGGGTTCGATTCCCGTGTCCAGGTGTCAATTTTCAATTTTCAGAATATGATATATAGATGCGAGTAAATCCTCGCCAATACAAATATAATAGCTTTGGCTATTTGATTCTTTAAAATATATATATATCTTTAGCAGAAACACTCCACCAAAGAAGATAAATAAAATAATACACACTGTTACCGAAACATTGAGAAAATAGGACCATCTGTCTACCAAAGAAAATTAAAGTCAATTTCACAATATCAAAGATCTCCAAAAAAATAATGTTTTATAGCTAAGAAACAATTGGTTTTATAAACATATATTAATATTATTACAATTATAAGTTATTTCATATCTCAAATAGTTGGGGAAATTATGATCAAATTTGGAACTGTCTAAATATTTAAATCACCCTCCAAATTATTTTATTGTGAAAATGAAAGTTTTCATTTTGTTTGTGATGCTAAACAGTGCCGAGATACATTTAGTCAAAATCATTAGAGCAGATTTTGAGAGAATTGATTATTTACTTTTTTGCTTTTCCGTAAACTACCCTTAATTCTAGCGTTAAATATCTAATTCCAAAAATTCCTCGGAGAAACCTTATAAAAAAAATCATATACCAAGTTTCAATCCGATCGGTAAAATGGTTTCGGTTCTAGGCCAAGATACACACAGACGTTAGTGCATCAAACAATTTTTTCAGTTTCATAAGGTCATGAAACGTCGACATTTTTCAAAATCTTGAGTTTTTTTTGACAGTTACAATATTTCTTTCTTCAAGGGGTCCAAAGAAAGCTAAAAATATCAAATTTAGAATTGACTAACCGCACGCGCACGTGGGAATAACTTACCGGCCGCTGAGTAACTCAAGTTCATTGTGTCGATCTCAAAGTGCAAAGTCCGAAAGTTACAAATACTTCAAACCCGCGGCCGTCCGTTCAAAGTGCAAACTCTTGATAAAAGTTTAGTTGTAATCTCATCACATATGTGTGAAATACCTCAACTCAAGGTCACATAATGTCAGCTAGATTGGTGCAGAGGTTAGCGCTCCTTTCCTTCCTCCCTCCTCAACTCTTTCATTTTTACCTTTCGGATAAAACACATATCTATGTCCAAAAAAATAGTAAATTTGAGATATTATATAGTTTCTATATTTATATACACTATCTGATATTTACTCTCCTACCGTTGATTCGGTATATATATAAAATTCTTCTGTACGTGTGTATGTCACTGAACTCCTCCTAAACGGCTGGACCGATTTTGATGAAATTTTCTGTGTCTGTTTGAGTGGGTCTGTGAATGGTTTAGATTCACAATTGGACCCGGTAGGTGGCGCTGCAATCGGGCTCTAGGAATTTATTTTTAATTTTTAGGGAATTTTTTTTTTTTAGATTTTTT
>CABFWO010003092.1:31315-50363 GCA_902155825.1 Timema genevievae | reverse complement strand
CCCCCAATATTTATAATAATGAATATAATATTTATAATTGACCTTTAAAAAAAATCATAAGTTCATCAATAATTGACCATTAAAACCTTCTGAAAAGTTAATGAATAATTGAACTTCTAAGAATAATTCATAGTTATGTTTGTTTTTCGATACAGCTGATATTTGTGGAGTTGTGGGCGAAATGCCAAAAGTGAAAAGATGTTTTATTTTGTATGTTGTCTTGACAAACACTGAATTTGTAATATTTGTGTTAGTACTCACTAATTGGAGTTCATTGTGAATTTGTAATTGTGATGATCACATAGTATTTGTTTTATTATCGAAATAAATTATGCCCCCCAAACGAAAAGCCAACGTTCGAGCAGGACAACGTCTGTCGGGTCCACTAGTATATATATATATATATATATATACACACACATACACACCCACATCGCAGCCACGGTAGGAGAGACGGTGACAGCTAAAAGAAGGTTCTTTATTGAAAACATTGACTGAAAGTAGCTAATGTCAACCTATTAAGAATAATTATTGATAATATATTACAAAGTTCATAATAATTATTTTTAAATAAGTTGTTGACGACCTGTCAGTCTAGGGGTAAGATGTCAGACTTCTGTGTTGGGGGTCCGGGGTCAGACTTCTGTGTTGGGGGTCCAGGGTTCAATCCTCGGGCCCAGCACAGATTTATCTGATTGCCAAACCCTTACTTCCCCTCTGACAAGACGTGTATTAATCACAACTTGTGAATGTGTGGAATGCCAGGCCTCGACCGTGGTTCGGATTCCACGTTAAACTGTAGGTCCTCCATTTCATCTCACACCATTACACACTAGCGTAAGTGCGTACAAACCGAACGGATAGTAAGACGCGGTGATGATGATAATAATAATACTAATCTAAATAAGTCGACACTAAACTGAATATCATCTCTGAGAGAACTGTCGATCTTATGGAGGAAAGCTTTATCTTCGCTCTAATTTCAGTTAATTGTTGCCAAATCTTCTCGCTCTCAGTTATGTCAGAAGGTGGTGTGCTGAGGTAAGAAGGAGCTACTGGCAACCTCGACTATCCAGCATTGCGAAATTTGTCTTATATTTGAGGGGAGATTGACCACAAAAAAAACAAGGAAATGACAAATTTGTTTCCCAATAGTAAGCATGCAGTTCCTTCAGAGATGATTTCCAGTATAGTCAATTTCAGCCATTGTTTTCAATTAAAAAACCCATCTGCTAGCTGTCAGTTACCTACACTCATATCGTAGATAGGGTATGGAATAATTAACTACGCTAATGAGGCAGGAATGAGGAAGGTGAGGTACAGGTGGACAATTGGACAAAGGTGTCCGTCTCGTCTTGTCTGGTTTGCCAGTGAGAGAAAGATCAGAGTTTGGATCCTTGCCTGGTATACTAAAGTCTTTAGCGCTTAATTGCTTTGCCACCATGCCTCCACGCAAATGCGGGTACACTTAGTCTACAATGTTTCATCTTCTCTATCGTATTAGTGAATATATGCGTATATATCTGAAAACAAATATAAAAAGTTGGTGAAGTTGAGAGTTTAAGGAGGCCAATAACACGTCTAGAGACCCGCTATGCTAAATGAATGGTCTAAGGCGTCACACTCATAATAGACTAGAATGCCTTTGATGGAGAGATCGGGGTTCAAATCCCTGTTACTCACTTCGGTGAGTGAATGGTCTAATGCGCTACACCCATGTTAGACCAGACTGCCGAAGACGGGAAGAAGAGATGGGTTCAATCCAAGTCAAGTGCACTGAGGGTGGTTTTATCCAAAGGGTTTTCCACTATCCCTCCGCGCAAATGCTGGTGTGCTTCCTCTTAATCCAACCTTCCTAATCCCTAACACATTAGTGTAATTAGTACATAGGCGTATAACCCCTAACGGGTGATAAGACGCGGTGATACATAAACATTCCTGTTCAATGCAGTAAGGTTGGTTTTACTAAATGGTTTCCCACTCTCTCTCCACGCTCATTCAAGTACATTTTATCCAGATTAATTCTTCCTCATCCCTAACAAATTAGCTCAATCAATACACATGCATATATCCCAAACGGGTTAGTAAGACGTGGTAAAAAAAATCGAACCTTAAAACAGATCTAAGCCCTGCTTGAGCCTATTTGGATCATAAATTAATAATTTATTTATAGACTCCTTTCACCATTATACTTAATTTTGTATTGTTCAGAATGTGTACCGTGTGTTGTCTTAGGTTAAGTTTGTAAGTAAAGAGATTAATAATGCTTTTAAAAAAATGCACAAACAATATCCAAACAAATCATATAAACCTAAGTCTTATGATAGTATTAATATGTTATCTGACGCGAATCGATGGGCACAAGGTCTAAATATCAAGCTCATCTAGTCGTGATTGGCCATGACAGAGAGGTCGGGGCTTGAATCCCAGATGGATGTATTGAGTGTGGTTTTTCCTAAATGATTTCCCACTCTCCCTATTCTCAAATGCGTTTACATTCTACCTTCCTCACATCTTCACCCTATCAGCGTAGCTAAAGAGTATATGCTTGTACAGGTATTAAGATGAAGTGCCAAAAAAACCCACTTCGGTGGCCGAATAGTCTAACGCGCTATTCTTGTAGTAGACTAGACTGCCGATGAAGGTGAGATCGAGGTTCGAATCTCGGTTGGGTGTACTGAGGGTGGTTTTCCAAAAATCGTTTTCCACCCTCCCTCCACGTAAATGGGAATATACGTATTTCATCTAAAAATAACCTTCCTAATCCATAAAATCAGTAGCGTAACTAGTGCATAAGCGTAGCTATTACCCGAACGGGTAGTAAGAAGCCGTGCTAAAAAAAGAACCCAATTTGATGATGACATGGAAGCGAAGTTGTCGAAACGTAAACATCATCTTGAAATCTACGTAATTCAGCAATACACTGTTTTCTGCTGTAGAGTAAAGTTTCTTGTGACGTCATATCGAAAGGTCTCGTGATTGGATGAATCATTGAGCCTCTCCCTCAGTTCATTCAGTGATCGCTATATCACCAGCGTCTAAGCTAAAATCACTATAGTGTGTTGTTAGACTTCGACAGGGTAACATCGTAACAATAATCCGATCAGAGCTGTTTAAGGTGAGTTTTTTTTTTAGTGAATTTACGTTGAAACTTGAATTTATATTATACAGATGTGTAAATTAAATGTTGGTCTACGTAAACAGTTTTGGAAATATTTAATAAGTTAATAACGTGAGAAGTGGTTCCATTTTATTATGTTTTAATGGGTATTTGATTAGTTATTAATAATTCTGAGATCGATATTTACGGTCTATTTTATTTGTCCCTTCTAAACTAAAGTTCAAATAGGTAAATTGAATTTAACTTAGTGTGAATAACAACATAACCTACTTGAAACTCAAATTTTATCTCGGGGACTTTTGGTTGGCCTTTATAATGAGACTACTTTTTCGGTTGGTTTCAATGTTAATACAAATTTTGATATTGTTTATTTAGTAACTGGATACAATTGAATCTAAATTAAATACATTCTTAAGTATAGTTGTCATTTTACTCAAATAAATAAATAAATATTTTTCTTAAGCAAATCTTTTTATGAACTAAACAAATTTTAAGCATATTGTCTTGACAATGTAGGATTAAAATTCCATTTTGAATTGATTCGAATCTTTTTTTATCTAGATTTTACGCTTGCATATTTTTTCATTTTATTCTTGAATCGTAAGCTCAGTAGATTATCTTACCATTTCCTTGATAAGCCAACATCAATGAAAACAATTTAAAAAACCAACAAATAATTTAGTTTGTGTAAATGTCAAAAGCCGCTATAACTTTAACAAAACTGGGACTACACGAAACACAAGTATTATAAATTCAACCTTTCTCTAGACAAAAGGAGTCCATGAATATCCTGATTCCATGCCAATGGACGCATCCAAATAATTTATTTGTAGTGTTCCTTTTTTTATTTTGATCAAGATGTTGAGAAATACCTAGCGCATAGTTTTAGATGCAAGACAGGCGGAGACGATTTTGTTATTTTTACAGTATCGTGTTAACAAAATAGTATGTTGAGGGAAGTGTGGACTCCTTATTGGGCGCTGTGACTGCTAGGGCTGTGGTTAAGCTATTTGTCAGTGTGAAATTGGGCGCTAGTTTATTAAAAAAATATGGTGAATTGTTGGTATTGGATGTTAAATTATATATTAAGACCCCTGATAGGCTGTGGAGGAAGCGTATGATTTAAGTAGACTTTATTTTAGAAATAAAGTTTTTAAGATTTTTAAACCAAATATGCGTGAATTATAAATTGACCGTGGTTAAATTAACTTTGGTGTTTGTATAGCAATAAAAATAATAACACACTGTTTCCAGCCTGTCACCAGGTCAGTTTAGTAAAATGCTTCCATCTACCATTCGCACTGCATGTCCTGCCCCATCGTATTAATCTAAGGAACTTGATTACCCTTTCACCATTCTTCCTCCTTAAATTACTTCCATTCTTCTCCTCTAATTTGCATACTATTATCTGTTCCTCCCTTCTTTCTTAGCCTCCCTTGTGTTCTTTTTCATGAATCATTTATTTCCAACTTTTCTCTGCCATCCTCTTTATCATCCTTATTACATGACCATACCATCTGTCTTGCTTCCTCTTTCATCTCATGTACTCCCTGTACCCCCATTATTTCTAGGATATCTTCATTCCTAATCTTGTTTCATTAAAGTCTCAAACGAATTGTTTTTCATTCTTATCACGGGCTTGAGATTGTTTATTAAACTTATTGACAGTATTAAAATACTCAACGTTTTAAACAAGGCTTGCAGTTAGTCTGATATTCTTATGGATTTTGTCCGCTCAAAAGTTCCACGATTATTAGAAGTTTGTGTTGAGGTCGGCGCCTACACATTGAAGGAAAGTACCGCCGGCTACAGCTCGGAAACAAGGTCAAATAGGACAAATGCTCACACCAAGTTATTTTAAATATTTTTGTGTTTCGAGAGCCCCTCTGAATTGGGTTCTCTTAGTTCTATATAGTCTACTCCATTACACCCGATCCCTTACTTCATTACATCCTATCCCTGTCTAGAGCTAGCTCTATCCAGTCCACCTCAATACACCCTATCTATTTCAGGCCTGGCGTAGTTGGCTAATGCGCGAGTCGTGTTGAGCTCGACCGCCGAGGACGAGGAGATCGAGGTTCGAATCTCGGTCGGGTGAACTGGGGGTGGTTTTTTCTAAATTGTTTTCCACTCTCCCTCCACGCAAATGCGGGTTCACTTCCTCTAAATCCAACCTTCCCAATTCCTAATCCATTAGCGTAATTAGTACTTAGGGCCAGTTTCATAGTCAGATTTAGTACGCCTAAAGTGCGAGTCGATACTAAATACAGGACGACACCTACCTAGACCAAAATGGAATGGGCCAGTTTCGCATATGAAACTGGCCCATTCCATTCAATTTCAGGTAGGTGACGTCTTGTATTTAGTATCGACTCGCACTTGAGGCGTACTAAATCTGACTATGAAACTGGCCCTTAAGCGTATAACCCGAACGGGTAGTAAGACGTGGTGCTAAGTATTATTATTATTATTATTTCAGGCCCATTCTAATGTTATCCTCAGATCTGCGTCTGGGTCTTCCCAATTATCTTACCAGCTAATACTCCGAGCACGGTTCTAGATTCTCCCATCTGCGCTGCATGTCCTGCCCTTAGTATTAATATAAGAAACGTGATTATCCTAACAATGTACTGTGATGAGTCCAGGTTATGTAAATCATAATAATGTAACCTACAAACCCTAGTAGCCTACGACCTTTTTTAAATACCAAATATCTTTCTAAGCACCTTGTTTTCGAACAAGGTGACCTGGTGGTCTAGGGGTAAGGTGTTGAGACTTCAGTGCTGAGGGTCCGGGGTCCAATCCTCGGTCCCGGCACAACCTTGTCTGATTACCAAACCCTTCCTTCACCTCTGACAAGACGTGTATTAATCACAACTTGTGAATGTGTGGAATGCCAGGCCTCCACCGTGGTTCGGATCCCACGTTAAACTTTAGGTCCTCCATTTCATCTCACAATCACCCTACCATTACACATTAGCGTAAGTGCGTATAGCCCGAACGGGTAGTAAGTCGCGGTGCTAATAATAATAATAATTATGTTTTCTAACACACTATTGTTTTCATCATGTAAGGTAGTTACAGCCATAGAAAACAAGTAAAATTATTCTGCTGTGACTGTGCTATTTTTCTAATCTATTTGATTTAAATATGATGTATATATAATTGACATTAATTCGTGGATGTATGGACGTTATGTCGGTTCTAGATGTCGTAAAGGGGTGAAGGCCTTAAAAAAAAATTCGAACTGTAAATTTGTACAAATTTAAAGATATTTAATTATAGCCTATCTTACACTTAGTTAACCCTGTAAGGTATCATTCTTAAAGTGATGGATTACAGTTTCTATCTTGTAAGATAATTAATCCGTAGTGTGAAGTCAGTGATATATTTCAGTGTAACGGAGTGTACATAATCTGGGTAGATCAATGGGGTGTTAGGCAATAGGTTAAAGATTAGATTACTGGTCAAGGACACATAGTTTGAAACTGTAGACTAGAGTTTGGATCAACAACCTCCTAAAGCTATGTGGAACTACACGGGGGTCAACAACAACTCTTAGATGTTCCGCTTTCATGGGCGGTCACGGGCAAGGGGGGGGCACTTTCCCCCTCCCCTGGAATTGTTTTCTTTGACAAGAAAACACGAACATTTTTAACGTTCTGGTTTGCCTTATCATCAATTTGTCTCTTCCGACATTTAACAACTATCTGATTTACAATCGTGGGTGTGGGGGGGATGGAGGATTTTATTTTGATCCTCCCTGGAAAAAATATTCTACGGGCACCCATGTCCGCTTTGGGCCCAGTTTCTACATCTCTGCATAATACTGTGCCCCGGTATGACTGAACAGCAGTCAAAGCTGTAAACTGAACACCCACTTTAATACAATGCTCATCATAACATATTGCTTTAATACCATCCCGACTTTCTGGCTCCCAACTTTGTAACATTCCGCCACCCGAGCTTCGAAGGTAAGTCTTTAATCCGTGAACATAAGATGATCTTGACTAACCCCAACCTTCCTATTCACGAATATATCCCGAAAGCCATATCAGTCTGACTTAAATCTAGACACTCATCGAAACTATTGAAAATCATCTCCATGAGGATTATACTATCAGGAGATGAGAACAAATGTGGATCCAACAATCTCAATCAGGTGTGAATTCCATCATAAGCATCCGCAATAAGCCAGAAGGTTTCTATCTGCCACGACACATCTTTTTTTTAATGTTCCATACGTTAATTAAATAAGTAAATTTGTTTTAAAATAGTTACATGAAGACAATCCTCACAGTCTTACTTCTAATGTGTAGTTACTAAACTAATCACGTCTAACATGTTCGTCTTAAAAGGACCATTGTAATCGCAGTGAGTAGTCTGCTTTCTGAGGTAGGTTTCATGTGAGGGGGTTGGGTCAATACCTGAACCTAGCCTTGTGAAAGCAAGCCGATTGACTTGAGCGTGATATTTGTCTACTTCTTTCTAGTGAGACCATGTTTAAAATGAGCATTAAAAAAAATTAAATGCTCCTTTATATCATCTAAAGTTATCCATGTTGAAGGACACAAGTTCTCCCACGGAGCGCAGCCATTTTAATCCTGGAGGCTGTGGGTCTGGTGAATGTTTGTATCGGAGGGTGAGTCTAGTGGTAGACCAGCATCATACTCGGCTTAAGGGTTGAAGGAAATATAACTCACGAGAACACATAAGTTGTTTTACTGAATGAACATCTAACTCCCATGTCGGTGGCCGCGTGGTCTAACGCGATGCTTTCTTCTTGGACTAAGACTGCCAAAGACGGGTGATTAGGGTTCTACCCCAGTCGGGTACACTGAGGGTAGTTTTCCTAAATTGGTTTCTACTCTCCTTTCACGCAAATGCGGGTGCACTTTATTTCAATTAAACCTTCTTAATCCCTCAACTATTAGTGTAACTAGTATATATGCGAACGGGTAGTAAGACGCTGTGCAAAAAATGTTAGAAACTCTTTTAGTTTTTTGGCTAAACGCATCAATAATGAAATTAGACTACTTTTCCAGGAAACATCATGAGCCACAAATAAAAATAAATCGTGGGCCGCGAGTTAGAAGCTCCTTGCTTGACTACTTCCCCCTGTTCCATCTTCAACTGTCAGTTCACTCTCAATAACTTAATCAGGGCCGTATTTATATCAGTGGAGGGCCCAACACTAAAAATATTCTTTTCAAAGTTCCAACTTTTTCTTTCTTTCACAAATTAACTGTTAAAAGGTTAAGTGTTAAAAATATTACTTAAATAAAGAAATATTGTGTTCACGTTAAATTAGATTCGTTTGAAACAAATAAAAAAGTTAAAAGGATGTATCGTAACGTGTGGGAACCAATTCAATGTTGCGACTAGAAAGAAAAATACAAATTAAAAGTTCATAAAAACTTGTGTCCCATTTGACCTTGTTCCCAAGTTAGTCTATTTGTACTCCCTTAATCTGGAGCTGCTTAATATTAGAGGAAGCGCTCAAAATGGCCATTTTTGACCTGAATGCAATCCTGCGGTCTTAATTTCGTAGAATGCAAATATGGGTGGTTAATACTCGTAGAACATACCTAATCAACAGGTCGAGAAATATATATAGAGGATGATATACAAACAGGTGGAATCACGTGTCTGTAGCTCTGAAACAAGGTCAAATGGAACACATATTTATATTAAATTGTTTCATTGTCTCCCGTTCACCGTTAAAATGGGTCCCATATGTTACGATACATTCTATACATATATTTCTTTGTTTTCAAGGAATATCTCAACTTTAAAAATAAACTTATTTTGATTCACGAATTATATTGGTAATTTTATGAGGACAATGGGGAGTTAACCCTTGTCCCCCTCCCTTAAATTTGGGCTTGACTATGATAGTAGCCCATGTCCCCCTCCCTTAAATCCGGGCTTGACTATGATAGTAGCCCATGTCCCCCTCCCTTTTAACCCGGGCTTGACTATGATAATAAACACCCATGTGAGTGTTCTCCAGATAAGGGGATCTATCATGCTGGTGTAAGTGATCCTCGCCCCTCCCCCTAACAGTCCAAACTCCGCGCCGAACGCTCTTCTGAAGCCAATGTTTGTTATCTTGTGCGCAGCGACCATGTCTCAAGTTCAGAAGTTGACCACCGTCTCGACCCCGGATAGCGCAGACAACTCCGCGGTGGCAGAGACCGAGGAGAACATGGAATCCGTGGCGCGCATCTCCAAACTTCCTGTGGTGGAGCAGTCCCTCAACGCGGCCTCAAACATCTACGGCAAAGTCAAGGTGAATATGTCCACGTGATTTAACAGTGCGCCGTTCCCTGTACCTATGGATGAGTAGGAAGAATTCGGATCTTTGGAGGGTTCAGCCCTCCACGAGGATTTGTTCAATCATGACGTTTAATACAAAGGTATTAATGGATGAAATTAGAGAGAAGGCGGAAAAAGCTAATTTGGTGAAATGCACCCTTATCGGTGTGGTATGGCAGTGATTGTTTTATCTTTATGTAAAATATGCCATCCATTGCATATTGTTTACCCTCGATTTTCATTATATATTTTTTAAGGACAGAAAAGTAAAAGTTTGTCTTTTGTGTTAGTTTTATCTGTTAATATTATTCGAGGTATATAACGTGTACTTTCTGATTCGACTGATAATACACGGTTTATAATTAACTTAAATAGATACATCCTCCATTTTCCCTGATAAAATTTCGGCCATGCCTAGAATCGAACCCGTGACCCATAGCTCAGTAGGCAGCTACTTTACCAACTGAGCTTAGGTCTGTATAGAATAGCGATACATCTTTATAGTTCTTATAGCAAACATGTATCCCTCGAACGTTTTCGACTCTCAATCAAACCCTTCGATTTTTTCCCGCTCCTAGGACTCAAATTCCGTGATCCGCTGGACGCTGAACACCGCCGAGTCGACGGTGAACAAGGCGATAGAGACCGCCGCGCCCGTGACGTCACGTCTGGAGGGCCCGATCAAGAAGGTGGACACGCTGCTCTGCTCAAGTCTGGACTTTGTGGAGAGCAAGGTCCCGGCCGTCAAACTCCCGCCCCAACAGGTATGTCTGCAGGGAGGATGAAAGAAGTTTACCTCGAGAGCGCCACCTACTTGGAGGGTCTTGAAACTTATTTTGAAATAAAAGCCTACTTAAATACGACCGTTATTTCTGGACGTGTGCAACGCGCCCAAGCGTTCCGGTAGTGATCCCCGGAACAGCCAGATTCAGCTCAAGGTGGGCGTGTAGGGGACGCGAGAAAAGGCCAGTGTTTTTGCAGCTATTATAGGCACACTTTTTGGTCAAAATAAGTCTTATTTCTCCAGTAGAAACAGTTTAATTTTCATTATATAGTGATATCAACAGTTGTTGAATATCTTAAAGGTCTCCTGGAATTTAACATTTTCTTTTCATTTAAAGTTTCTCAACTAATGCCGCTATGCCCATGACAGATATTCGAAAACTGTCACCATGTGAAGAAAATTAACTGTTTTTACTGGAGAATTATTTGACTGATTTTGGCCAAAAATTGTGTATACAGTAACTACAAAAGCACTGCCCTCTAGTTCGCATTCCCTACACTGCCATCATAATCCAGAAACCGGTATTTAGCACAGTTGCTTAAAGGTTCATAGGTTTTATTCCTGGCAAGACTGTACAGTTAAAAGTTTTGACTTGTCAATGAAATTTACTAGAATAGGTTCAAATGTTTGATTCTAGAATTAAATACTAAAGTGTTATGTTGTATAATTTCATTAGTGGTGAACTTTCTATTCCCTAATATTGTACCATTATTAATATTCATGACTGGTTCAAAGTCTTGTAGGTCTATATTCTGTCCAAAACACATTTGAATGATTATGAATCTAACTACTCGTAAGATCTACCGGCCACCCCCAAAAGACTATATTTATAAAAAGATATTATTAAACGCTATCATTGATTTTGTTTAAAAGAAATATTGGTCTAATTATTTAAAAAAATACTTGCCTTCCAATATTTTTTTTTTATGTAAAATGTGGTTGTCTAATTGTGAGCTAAGTGTTATTTCGTCAGTTTTAATTTTGAGGAAATTTCTTCAGATTTTTGAGAACACCAAACATTATGTCTGCGAGACTGTGAAGCCAGCAGTGGAGTGCGCATGCGCTGTGAAGGATTATGGCGCTAAGAAACTGGCAGATTTGAATCTTTATAGTAGCAAAGAAGGAGAAGATAAGGAAAATGGTAAATATAAATGTTATTTATAGAAGTGTTTTTTTACTAAATCGTTTTCCATTATCACTTCACGCTAATGTGGGCTCACCCCCCTCATCCCTAGCCCATCAGTGAATCCAAATGTAACTTGATTTTTGGGCTAGTTTTATAGTGAGACTTAGTTCACCTCAAGTGTGGTGCTAATCCAAATATGACATCTAGACTAGAATGGAATGGGCCAGTTTCGTAGTCGGGCATAGTACGCCTTAAGTGTCACTCTGTACCATATGAAAGAAGACTCCTACCTAGACCAAACCAGAATGGAATGGGTAAGTTTTATACGCTAATCTGGCCCATCCCATTATAGTTTAGGTAGGTGTCATCCTGTATTTAGTTTAGCGCTGGACTTGAGACGAACTAACTTTAGCTTTGAAACCGCCCCTATGACTCCAAAGATAACGAGTTTAATGACTTCATTTGTCACCCTGTTTGTCCCCCTGATCTTCTCAAGTCAATTCTGGGCTCCTTTAAGTAATTTTTGAGTAGTCCGATGCCTTATTTCAACGGGTTGTGAATCTTTTGAGCTAAGGGTCAAGGTTTCAATTTAAAGCATGTAGTAAAGGCCGTGACCAGCCAATAATTTCAGGAGGGGAGGGGGGTAAGTTGGAGTTCACATCCCACAATTGCTGGAGTCTAGAAAAGTCTTAAGCAGTATTAAACACTTAGAAGCTACCTGAAGTGTGTTGATGGCAACATAGCCCACTAATTTGTACTTGTAGCTTAATTTTGATATGGTTCAAACCAAAAAAAGGTGACCTGGCGGTCTAGGGGTAAGGTGTCGGACTTCTGTGCTGGGGTCCGGGTTTCAATCCTCGGTCCCGGCACAGATTTATCTGGTTTCCTAACCCTTTCTTCACCTCTGACAAGACGTGTATTAATCACAACTTGTGAATGTGTGGAATGCCAGGCCTCCACCGTGGTTCGGATTCCACGTTAAACTGTAGGTCCTCCATTTCATCTCACAATCACCCTACCATTACACATTAGCGCAAGTGCGTATAACCCGACGCGGTGCTAATAATAATAATAATTACTAATAATAGAACCAAAATGGCCCCAAATACGGCCTTGCATGTAGCTTTACCTGAACGTAAACAAGTCACTATACATTATACCAAAGTTTTTCAATTGATCCGTTTTCAGACGCCGATGGGACCGCTAGCCAGACATCCGTGGAGGAGTGCGCAGACTGTAAAGCGCAGATTAAGGTCAAGTCACGAGAGATGTTGAACGAGGAGAAAACCAGCGAAACTCACAAGACCTAGTTAAATGCTTCGTGATTTTGTTTAATTATTTAAAAAACCATACTAATCTGGTTTATGCACTGTTATAACATAATTATAGGTGGGCCATTTGGGCTGAAATAAGACTGATAATAATTGTAAGTTTATAGTATTAGTGTGGAAAATCTCTTGGTTTCAAAATTGTATTACTTCTCTTGATAAAAAAAACTACTAAAAATTCTGATTTTACAAACACAGCTATATGGCTCACTTGGATAAAATATATAAAACGCCAAACGACACCTACAATAAGTAGAAACAATTTTTCTCAATCCTAGATTAGTCTTAATACTACTATACACTAAATACAACGCATTTCTGATTTATAATACTATATTTATCTTGATGGTGTCATGCTAGTTTAAAATTTTTATCCCACCGTGATCATTTTAAGATTACTCTATTTGATTAAAGATATAAATTAATATATTTAATTAGGAAAGTGCATGCTAGCATCCAAACCTTTTTGGGTAAGTTGGTGAGATAATGAAATGGTTATTAGAAATTTATTTTGGTGGGAGGGATTATAAACAATAACTTTTACTTTTGTATGTTTATATGTTGAATTGGTTAGTTTTAAGATCTACTGATGCCTTTACCTTAGTGTTAATGAATACTTAACTTTGTAGCTAATATTTATTTACCATATGAAGTCAACTAACTTTAGTCAATTTAGATGTAAAAGATTACTTGCCAAACCAATTAAAAAAAAAAGGTAGTCAAAACTATTAATAATATATAGTTATATGATAGATTAAAGTGTAAATTTCAAGAAATTTGAAAATATTATGTTTGATGATAGAAAATGTACATCTAATTTTCTATGTTAAAATGAAAATATACTGGTTATATTAAAACGTGTCCAATGTTATTTCTTAAAATAAATGTCAAACTGTAGAAGAATTTGGTCTTGTTAACGTTTATTAAATTTGTCTATTTTGATTAGCTTGCGTTTAAACTTTTTTTTTTAAATTTTAAACTCCTCTAATGGTAACACGGCACTTTCAATATTCCATACCACTGTAAATTTACTGGAGAGTGAATCAAATCCTCGAGTGGGTTAAACCAATAAGTTTCCTTACCGAATCAACTGTTATTACACTATCTAATCATAAAAATAGTCTAAAAAACAAATCAACACACAGCCTGTTGGCCATTAATTCATCTCTGTGAAACGGCGAGTCTCAATTTTAACCATATAAATATGTTTTCCGGGATTCTAACAAAGGACCGTTAGCTAAATTCAACACCTACCTGGTAAGGTGACAATTCTCGCCAACATTGTGTGACCATTTCAGACTCTGCGCGTAAAATGGTTTAAATGTTAATTTAAGCGTGGATTTACTTCGAGGATCAGACCCTAGCTCAGTTGGTAACGTGTCTTCCTACTGAGCTAAAGGTACCAGGTTTGACCCCCGGAATGGCCGAAAAATTTATCACTGATAAGATGGGTTTACACTTTAAAAGTGATGAATTAACGGCTGGGAAATGGATGTTGTGCCTGTCCTAGTCTCAAGTTGGATTATAAGGCAATTGAAGCTACGACAGGCCTAGCAAGCTTGAAGTGGAAAATATATAGCTTGAATTAAAAACTGACCCAGGGAAACGGGCTGGAAACGGTATTGGATTTTAGGTATATTTACTTAAAGGTATTATTGTATTTAATTAACTAATAACAAGAAACTAGAACTAAGAGGGTAACCTATAAGTGGCTTCACATGGGAGGATTGTAGATGTACTGTTAACATCCAGACGTGGAAAAACTATCATGGTTTTAGGTTTCATATATGTCGAGGTCATTTAACAGTCCATCTCAAGAGTATTAAACCACTGTCACTTAATTATGCTTTTAAATTCAAATTTTAGTTAGAACCACCACCACCATAATGTTTGGTAGCTGAATGGTATAAGTAACAAGTATAATCGCTCTCGCAATAAACTTCAAAAGACTGGTCCGGTATACCGAGAATGGTTTTGCCATCTGCATCCACTCAAAGGTGGTAACACTTCGTCTAAATTAAATGCTACTCATCCGTAACGGTGTAGTAATAGTATTTGAGCGTATAGTCTGAACTTGTGAGGAAGAAATGAACGAACTTTTCCATGAATATCTAAAGTATCAACGATGTTGGTGAAGACTAATTTATAAAACGAATTAAAAAAGTACCGCTCTTGTTTGTGTCCACAGCGTCTTACTACCCAACCGGGCTATCCCCATATTTACAATTAAGAAATTAGATTTAGTTAAAACATGTACATTTCATAAAAATAATTCCAAAGGTAAGTTATTAATGGAAAACTATTGAGGTCTTCCAAAGAGTTCATTCCAAGATTTCTGGTTAAGTTATTTAGTTAATATATAGTGACAAATAGGTATCTAAATCTGTTTTTGGAGTTTGGTGTGCAATAATTTAAACTTTTTAATTTATTTGAGGTGTTTAACGCCCACTTTCTGAACAAACTGCTTATATCAGCGCACGAATTATAAACTTAAATCTAGAATAGACGCAATATCAATTCCTTCGGCCGTTAATTCACTACTTGTTTAGGGGAATCTACATTTCACCAATCATAAATTCTTCGGCCGTGCCAGGAATTAAACCCGGGACTCTTAACGTAATAGAAGACACGCGAACGACCAAGCTAAGGTGTTGGTTATACTAAGAAACTAGAAATTGTATAGAAAAGTTTTATAAACAAAATAATTTTAAAATAATTCTTCTATGACTAGCAGGTGGGACGTTATAGATGCTGTTGGTATTCATTGCAGACGTATGCTGTGACGGCCATGTTGATATATGTGGCACCACAACTATTTTTTAGAAAATGAAATGTGACCAAGCTCTCTAGAATATAAGGGATTTAGAATTTAGAGGAAGTGAGCCAATTTAGGAAGTAACATACCAGCTAGAGTTTCAAACGACTACACCAGTAGAACGGTCTAGTTAGGAGTATGTCGACAATTGCTGTTGAGTGGCTCTGCTTTGCTCACGTACAAAGAAACTCGAGAATCAATATTTGCGCAGTTTTTATAGCAAAACATTTTTTTGGTCAACAATAAATAAAAAATATTGCTTCAGTACAAATGTCTAGATTTAAATTTTCTTCGCCTGGTGATATCAACAGTTATTGAATATCTGTCATGGGTATAGCGACATTAGATACTTTTTTAAATTAAGATAAAAAGTTATTATTAAATTTCTGTGCACACTTGACAGATTTCGAGAACGGTTGAGGTCATCGCGTGAAGAAAATTTAACTACAGTAGCCCCATGGCTTCTTTGGTGCTGAGTGACAGCTGACGGCTTTGAAAAGCTACCAGACCAAATTATGTATCCCTACGCCGAACCATATGATCTGCAAAAACACGTGTTTAGCAGCTGTCACTTCTGACAGTCAAAATTTAGGTATATACCTAAATGTTGATTGTCAGAAGTCAGCTGTGAACTGTCAGTCAGCACCAAAGAAGCCACGGGGCTACTGTATGTTTAAACTGGAGAATTATTTGATTTATTTTAACCTAGAAAATTTTTGATACAAAAACTGCAAGAACACCTTTCCTCGTGTCTTCTATATCCACACCTTAATCCGAACTAATTGTAACCGAAGCTTGTTCAGATAAGCGAAAATTGGGACTAAGCGGAAAATTACGGAAGGGTGTGTGTCGTGAGAAGGCAGGTAATTACAGTTAGATGACTTTTATAAAATTCACGTTCATTAACACGAAAACACATTGTGTCAACGTGTAAAAATTTAGCATTTATTTTCACTGTCTTACAACAATTCTCATTTAACTTTTGATTTTATTATCAATAAAATATACTTTATTTTATTTTATGTTTCCCCCTCTTTTTACGAAAGTTGGGTTTGGATTATCCGGAATCTTGAGCTGCCAGGATTCGATCCAACGGAGTTTTACTGTAATTCGATACATTTTGAAACTTCTAGGTCCATACTAAATGTAACTTTAAATGCAGATATAACTCACAAAATATATTTCTAATTGTTTCTATTGGACGTCTCAATTGAGATTAAAAATTATTTCCAAAAATTTTATTTCGATATTTATTTATTAATATTAAATACATCACACATATTTTATTTTTTGTACTCTTTTACATCATTATAATTTGACTTGGCCACTACTAAATACAAAACTGATACAAGGTCTTAAAGTAATAAATTAATACAAGGAATATGAGTAACAGGATTAATATTCCCAGCAGACAAAAACCGTGTGTTTCAATGATGTTAGGATTCTTAAAAGGATTTAAACCTTAGGCTGCTGCTTTTATGCGCGCGTTTTGTGTCGCGAGAGACACGACGGGCAAAAAACCGTCGCGTTTTGTAAGTTCATTTTATGCTCGCGGCATTTTGCCCGTAAAAAAATAAGTGGTGGGAGGATAAATCGTGTCAGTGCTGCCAATACCTTTGTGTTTGAGAGTGCAAGATGGATCCGCGTGTCATCTATTTCGCGTCTCATCATATTAATTTGAAAATACGGAAAAAGAAAACTGGATGTTCATCCCATCAACTTTGCAAGATTTGAAGATGGGGCATTTCGTAATCTCTAAAAAAATAAATAATTAAGAAACCACAGAAAAACATTCTTTTAAAATTAATTTTGAATGGTAAAACACATCACACACTTCTTTCTATCCATTGACTTTTCTTTATATTTCTAGTTTTGTACTCTTCCGATGATGAATCCCGAATTGCTTTATTTTTCTTGACCTCATCTTTAAAACGTTCAGTACACAAATCATCCATTTTTTATATACAAATTAAAAAAATTACCAATTATTCAAATGATACAATAATCCAACTTGTAAACCTCCACGCAAATGGACCAATCTTGTCTACTAGGCAGGGGTTGGTAACTCTGATGTCTAGACAACGGACGGCAGGCCGCGCCGCGCCGCGTTTGCATAAATTGATCCATAAGATGCCATGTAATTAGAACATTTTGCGCGACTTTTGCCGCTGGCGTTCTATATAGGACACGACGGCAAGTTTTTCGGACGGCAGAGCATAAAAAGACACCTTTGTTCCTATTGACTTACAAAACGAGACGGATTTTGTCGTCGTCGTGTGTCGCGCGGCACAAAAACGCCTGCATAAAAGGGCTCATAAAGTCAAAAGTATTGTCATTTCGTCAACTATTCATTGAAACACATTTTGTCATGTGATATAAATTGTTCACCTTATTTTATATTTTTCTCATATACCACATCAATTAACAGCAATAAAATTCCTACTACTTAAATGATAATCTAAAATACTCTCATCATGTATGAATTATCTATTAAATATTTTAGCATAGAGTGACCATATTTTTCTGGGCATTTTCGGAGACAGCCTTTCTAAAAATCACTGATGAAAGCCAAAGAAGGTATTTGCCATTTAATGTGTTCATAACACACACTTTATTCACGTTTGTTATTATATTCTTGTAATGAACATTGTTAATAAACTAGGTCCATGAAATACAACGATATATTATAATAATAATCGTGAAAAGATTAGGCAGATGGAAATAAATTAACCTACACACAGTTGACCCATAAGTTTTAAAAATATAAGTGTGGATTAGTGAGTAATACTTGTTTCTGGCTATAATTACGTGCATTGTTGCCAGATATTACATTTTAACCTTTTAAGATGGAGTGCTAGTGAGCGTGAGTTTAGTGAAGTATTTTTGAAGTTTTTATAGTATAAACATTTTTTGAACAAAATAAATCAAATTTTTCTTCTATAGAAACATAAAGTTTAGTTTTCTGCACGTGCTAATCTCAACAGTCCTTGAATATCTGTCAGATGTGTGCTGGAATTTAATGACAACTTTTTCTCTTGATTTAAAAAGTTTGTCACCAAATGCCACCATGCTTATGCCAGATATTCAAAAACTGTTGAGATTAGCACGTTCAGAAATCTAAACTCTATGTTTCTATAGAAGAAAAATTTGATTTAATTTTGTTCAAAAAATGTTAATGCTATAAAAACTGCAAAATTAGCGCATTAAATTCGCGCTCACTAGCACCCAACCTTAAATAAAGAGAAAGTGGCGCCAAATGGCTGTATTAAATATAAATTGAAAGGGCAGGGCCTACACACTTGCCAGAAAACTAGGTCTCTGAAGTTTTAATTGTAAACGTTCAGGCCTACAGTTATCTGTTAAGTGTGTAGGCCCTGCCCTTCCTTCCACTCTCCTTTTAATTTTAACCTTTTAGCAACCGTTAACTAAAACGTTTTTATTTAATCTATTTAATTTTAAATTGTACTAATCTATCTAACAAATCGAGAACAAAATCAATCTGGTTGGGGGAATAAGTCTTATTTCGTCGATGAATGGTCACAAAAAAAAAAAAAAA
>CABFWO010003092.1:0-30941 GCA_902155825.1 Timema genevievae | reverse complement strand
AAAAAAAAGAACTAATGTGCTGTATGTGTTTAAACGAATCCAATGGAACGTATATTACTTGTAACACCACCAAGAAGCGGCCCTTATCAGGGCCAGCGATCGGCCCTTTTCAGGGCCGACACTGCGACTCAATGTCAACAGTACCAAGAACCGATCATAGTGGTGCTCAATCTTGTGCATTAAGTGGGGCTAAAGGCAGAGCGTGTGTGTTGGGTGTGTGTAAGTGTTTTTGTGCGTGTATGTGTGTGAGTTGTTGACTGCCTCCAACCCCGTCAAAGTAAGTATATGGGTCAATGAGCCTTGTAGTACCAGGCTCATTGCCCCTCACTGGGACTCGGCACACCGGACCAACCCAGGTGAAAATCCCCAGCTCAAGTTCGCGCTACCCGTATGCGTGATGCTCTGAAAACAGGTACATCAGAGTCTACGCACACACGGGACGCTCCCCAGAACCACGTCAGAACACGAGAGCAGGACCAGTGATAAGAGTATCCCAGGCCGTGCCTACAATCCGCCCGCGCCCAGATTTCTCCAGAAGGACAGCAGTCAAGCCACCCAACAACCGAGAACACCACTAACAGTCAGAAGTGCGCCGCCGTCCCGACCCAGCTTTGCTACTTTTAAGACGCCTTGCTCAGAAAAGGGTACATCTGAGTCTCACCAACGAGTGCCCAAGCTCGTGGTGAGGACTTACACCACTAGGTAGCTAGCCGGGACCGAGTCCGACAACACACATCCACCCCGCCAGTAGGCCCCCGGTCGCCGAGAAGAAATCTCACTATCCTCGGGATACTCTACCAAGAGCGGAACTTCTTGTTCACAATGGTCACCTAAGCTAGTTTGTATTATATAGAAAGTCCTCGACTTACGCGGTTAATTTATCCAGAAGGTTTCCATAAAAGTTGGAAACCGCTTAAGTAGAATGACGCTTAAATACAATGTATTTCTTTTTACATACAAACACGTTCATTTCAAAGGCTAATTAAAGCTAAACAGGTTTTGCTTATGCAAATAAAACGTTTGAGAAATTAGCTCACACTAAAGGAAAATACAAATAAAATGGCGATGACACTATCAGCTGTGCGTTAGTTTACTAGGAACGCCATCTCTTATGTTTAAAGGGACGCATGATAGATGGTGCTGCTAGTCATAATGCCGGAGTACCACAACCACGTATCTACAAATCCACGTTGCTCGAATCCGTGTAAGTCGAGGACCTTTACTTTACATGCTTTCTACTTAATATAATTAAGTAATTATTTTGCTTTTGTTAAAAAAAATCACAGTACTAGTTCTTGGAGAGGGAAGGGTGGGTACTAATCTTGCAGAACAAGTATAGTGGACCTACTACATTCTAGTTGATATTGATTGTACTATAGATTTAGGACCTTCTCACAATTCAGTTGATTTCACTCAAAACAGGTTCGGGGTAGTCCTTCCAATTGGTCCAGGTGTAGTTCCAGTACTTGGGGTTACTGGTCGGATCTGCCCCCGTGTTGACAGGCTGAACATAAGTCTCATTGTACTGTCTTAACAGGACCAACAACTCCTCCACCTTCTCTGGATACAGGTCCGCGAGGTTAATCACCTCGCACGGGTCGTCCACGACGTTGTACAGACACGGCACGCCGGAAGTGCCGTTGCAAGGGACAGAGTCACCGACCCCTCTGGATACGTCCTCCGTGAGGCTCCGCCCCTGGTGGTAGCTGTAGTAGACCGAGTTGGGACTGTGGGTGGACCCACACTGCTCCTCGTCGCAGAGGGGTTCTTTGAGGGTGGTGAGGTTGACGCAGGTGAGGGTGGTCTGTGCCCTCAGCTCCAGAAGGGTGGATATGTCCGAAGGGAGAGGTCTGACGGTGTCCTGCAAGGCCACCGACACGGGGCTCGAGGTCACCAAGGTCAGGTTGTACTCGTACTGAGGGTCGCGTCCCGTTGGGCCGTACCAACCGTCCTGTTTGCCGTTGTAGGTGTTGCCTAGAAAGGTGATCGTGATTTACACTTACCTTTAACTTATTGCACTATGGATCTATTATAATAAGCTACCTGCCTCAGTGGCGTGGTTGGCTAACGCGCTAGTTTCGTGTTAAGCTAGACTGCCGAGGACGGGGTGATCGAGGTTAGAATCTCACTCAGGTGAACTGGGGGTGGCTTTCCACTCTCCCTCCACGCAACTGTGGGTTAACTTCCTCTATATTCAAACTTCCCAATTCCTAATCCATTAGCTTAATTAGTACTTAAGCGTATAACCCAAACGGGTAGTAAGACGCGGTGCTAAGTATTATTATAATAAGCTACACTAGAGTGGAACAAAGATGGCAGGATTACCTTTAATGATTGCATTAAGACCCTATTATAAAATTTACACCCTAGAGGAACCATGGTTAGCCAAATTTTCTTATGGATAACCACTTGGAAAGCTTTTTTTTAAATACCAAAATCCTTTTGTGTAACTTAATAGCTTAAAGTTGTCAGAGCTACTGGATATAGATCCAGAGGTCCTGGGTTCGATCCCTGGTGCATCCTGAATTTGTCTGTGAAGTAGTGTGTCTGGGACGGGCTAAAACGCAGCCTCGTGAGGACAAATGAGGAGTTACTTGAACAAATAGGTAGCAGCACCGGTCTAAAAAACGGAGATTATAATTCGGAGGGTTCTTTGTGCTGACCACATTACACCATCTATCCGCAAATGTTAGCACTATCATCGCCAATGACGGCGGCCACTCGGTCGGTATATATTCATTCATGTAATGTTTTAATCCCAAATAAAAAATCCTCCCACACCCTCTTTGAATATAACTTAAAATTATTGGGCACTTCCTAGGTGTAGAATTTTTAATATTGTCTTTTATGAAAATCGGTTGTGTTGAGTTTCTGGCCTCGTCGCCGAAAGGAATCGCTTCGTATTTTCAATATATATAAAAGATATGTCTAAAGTGTGTTGGTATTTGTATATTGGTATATATATATATATATATATATATATATATATATATTGAGTATCCAACATTTTTGACTAGTTTTGAGATAGTTAAATTCCTTATTAGCTAGTTTTGGGTCCGGATGGCATTTAGTGTGAGTGTGTTGGTTATTTGTACGTTGGTATATATATATATATATATATATACATATATATATATATATACACACACACATACACCAACATACAGAAAAAAACACACTTAAGACATATAATTATTTTAAAAATTGTTCTAAGTGCAAAACACGCATTGTTCACCTTTGATCAACTTCCAGTCCCCGCTCCTTAGGGCCGCGAACTGACGTATGTTGTCGATCTGCAGCAGCAGATCATCGTAAGGCTGGGTCTCGTTCTGTGTGATGGTTGGCCACATATTTTGGCCATCCAGTCCGGTCAGCGCGTCTATCAATGAAGATGACAAAACCCATACACAATTTTTAATGGTTGTCATAATTTTCAAATGAACCAGCTGTTTATAACAATATTGACCAAAATAACAAAACCTAAACTTCAATTGGTAGATGAATGGAAGGTTAGGTTTTGTTAAGTTGAGTTACTTTGAACTTAATAACGTATAGATGAATTATAATGATAAACTAAAACACATGTTTTAATGTATTTTATTTTTTTAAAGAAAAGTGATCGTTTAATTTGCATATTTTTTTGTAATTTTTTAAATGATTTTTTGGGTTTAGGATCTTTGCACACCAGTTTGCGTGGAGAGAGAGAGAGAGAGAGAGTGTAGAAAACCATTTTGGAAAACCTCCTTCGGTACACCCGACTGAGATTCGAACCTCTGGACGTCATCGAAAGTCTAGTCTATTGCAAGAGTAGCGCATTGGACCACGTGGCCACCGAATAGAGTGCTTTGTAAATTATTTAAGGAAACTACACAACTGGGATTCGAATCCTGACCTCCCAGTCATAGACAAATCATACCGGATGACATTTAGTCGGTGCGCTCACCAGTGTGGCTCTCAAATAATATGTTAAAGAATCTAATTTTCATTTGAGAATAATAACAATTGCAATTATTATTTTTATTAATATTATTATTAAAGCTGTTTGGTCCCAATACAAAGAATTTAACGTTTGACGTAAGCCTCCATGTTTGTTGGTTCCCTACTTATGTCGAGCAAAGGGTTTACACCTTCATTAGAGTGAAACTGACCTCCTGTGTAGTTGGCAGCGCCCAGTAGTGTCGGCAGCCAATCCTGGATGTGCATCAGGTGGTTGGCCACTCTGGAAGGACCAGGGATGAGAGGACTCCACACGAGACCGACACCTCGGACGGCGCCTTCCCATATGGTGTCTTTAACCTGCCCAATCATCAAAACCGGATGAAATTAAACCTTTAAATAAATATTTTATAGCATGAAAATAGGCTGATGGCTAAACTTTTCTGATTAGTGTTCCACTTAAGGACTATCTTAAATGATTAGTATGCTTAATTTAATAAACTGTGAAGAGTAACTATTGCTTTTACATCGTTGATTAATTGAGTTGATTAAATTGATTAAATGTGAAGAATAGCTATTGCCTTTACGTAATTGATTTATCGAGTTACTTAATTTGGTTCACTGTGAAGAATGCTATTGCCTTTACACCGTTGATTTATTGAGTTACTTAATTTGGTTCACTGTAAAGAATAGCTATTGCCTTTACGTAATTGATTTATTCAGTTACTTAATTTGGTTCACTGTGAAGAATAGCTATTGCCTACCAGAGCAATTAAGTCACATATGTAGGCCTACTGATTTGACCGCCTAAACGCTCGAAGGAGTGATTAGTGGACCTAATTCCAAATTGACTCTCTAAAAGCAAGTCGGAATGCTTCATGCACTTCCGTTCTCCTTCTCTGTTAAAACGCCAGTGCCCTTTCGCCCACTGTCCCGCGGGATTCTATTCCAATCATCTCGCGGGTCTCCAAGAAGGCTACTATACAGGATGATTTTGAATGAGCGTGCCAAAATGAAAAGGGTGGAAGATGGTGCTATAATGACTAAAGTGGTATGAGGAATCAATGGTCGGCGATGTACCCATAAGGCCTTTGTAACTTAAAAAAAATTAGGTGTTGCCTAAAGTCCATGCAACTTTTCTGTCATACCAGTGGCGTTACCGCTAGATGGTGGTATTGGCACTATCTAAATGACATGCCTCATTTGACCAAAGGTAACATGATTATTACGAGCATGCCCCATTACACAGACAACAGGTTCGTGCCATACAAGAGGAAAACAAATATGGAGGATCACACCTTCAGAGAGAAAGACGACATGCACCTTGTTTACGGGTGTAATGGGGCATGCTCGCAGTAAACATGTGACCTTTGGTTGGATGAGGCGCGACGTTTTGATACTGTCAAAACCTTCATCTAGCCTTTATCTAAAGGCAGCACTTTCATTTTATTAGCACCACGTCTTACTAACCGTTCGGGTTATACGCTTATGCACTAATCATGATAATGGAATTTAGAGATTAAGAAGATTATATTTATAGAAATTGTACTCGTCTTTGTGTGAAGAGATAGAGAGAGAGAGACTGTAGGTCCTCCATTTCATCTCAAAATCACCCTACCATTACACATTAGCGTAAGTGCATATAGCCCGAATGGGTAGTAAGACGCGGTGATAATAATAATATTTTATTATTATTATTATTATTATTATTATTAGCACCACGTCTTACTACCCGTTCGGGTTATACGCACTTACGCTAATGTGTAGTGTTAGGGTGATTGTGAGATGAAATGGGGAACCTACAGTTTAACGTGGAATCCGAACCACGGTGGAGGCCTGGCATTCCTCACATTCACAAGTTGTGATTAATACACGTCTTGTCAGAGGTGAAGGAAGGGTTTGGCAATCAGATAAATATGTGCCGGGACCGAGGATTGAACCCCGGACCCCAAGCACGGAAGTTCGACACCTTACCCCTAGACCACCAGGTCACCGTATCATTTAGTAAAAACCATCCTCAGTACACCCGATCGAGATTCTAACCTCGATCTCCCCGTCATCGGCAGTCTAGTCTACTGCGAGAGTAGCGCGTTAGAGCGCGCGGCCACCGAACCAGGTAACAATTCAGATATTTGAAGTTCCATGACACCTCACGGGGGCATCGCCAACCATGGGCTCCTTAATCCAATATATTTTCTATAGCAGCATCTTCCATCCGTTTCATTTAGGCGCATTCATTAAAAATCACCCTGTATAGAAAATGTACCCGCATTTACGTGTAGAGATAGTGGTAAATTATTTAGGGAACAAACAACCTCAATACACCCAGCATGGATTCGAATCCTGGCCTCTCCATCATCAACAAACCAGAGTAGATGATATTGACAATAAAGCCAGTGGTGTCGATTTTTGCTAGGTTAGGTAAATTTAGTTTTTTTTTAGCACCGCGTCTTACTATCCGTTCGGGTTATACGCTTAAGTACTAATTACGCTAATGGATTAGGAATTGGAAGGGTTTAATTTAGAGGAAGTGAACCCGCATTTGCGTGGAGGGAGAGTGGAAAACCATTTAGGAAATGGAAAACCATTTAGGAAAAACCACCCCCAGTTCACCCGACCGAGATTCGAACCTCGATCTCCCCGTCCTCGGTGGTCGAGCTCAACCAACACGACTAGCGCGTTAGCCAACTACGCCACCGAGGCGGGTTAAATTTAGTTAAAACTGTATTTGTTAAATGTTTATTGGCCAGGTATCGACCAAAACACAATCTTGTTTCAAGTGTGTAGAGAAGAGCTTACGTGTGATTGGTCAAATGGGTGACAGAATGGGGCAAAACATATCATAGGTAAAGTTTAAACAAGCTCTCCATGAAACACTTAACTACTTAATAATGTGAGGAATGCCAGGTCTCCACCGTGGTTCGGATTCCACGTTAAATTGTAGGTTCCTCCATTTCATCTCGCAATCACCCTACCACTACACATTAGCGTAAGTGCGTATAACCCGAACGGGTAGTAAGACGCGGTGCTAATAATAATAACTATTTAATAGCTTACCAAAATGCTTTTAAAAATGAATACAAATTATATTGTTACTTACCCCTCTAAGGGGCCAGTTTGACGCCACATTGTTGTCGAAGCCATTGGTGGGACCTCCGTTGTCTGTAGAAAAGACAATGATGCTGTTGTCCAACATCCCTTTCTCTTTAAGAGCCGACACGACCATACCGACTGACTCATCCAGTTTAGACACCATTCCTGGAGGACATATTGTTATCATCTATAATAGCAAACATACTTTATTCTTCAATGGCTGAAGCTGAAAAGTAAAGATTAGTAATACATTTAAAAATAAAGTTATGTTTAAGTGTCTTTAAATATTTATCAACGGAGTAAAATCGGGATTCTTGGATCGTACTATGAAATTTAATTATTTATTAATAATCATAAATATGTGAAAAACATAATTAATATAAATACATACAATTTTCAGTTTCCTCCACGAAGTACCAGGTAAATGGCACCAGCAAATTACATTCTACCATCCTCCTCCACAGTGTACTAGATAATTACCAGAAAACATACTCCTCTGTTCTCATGGTAAAAACTCTAATCTACCATCATCCTTCATAGTGTACCAGACTTCAACCATCAAATTTCCTTTTCAAGGTAAAAGCTCTAATTTGCTACCACCTTCCACCATATAGCTACCAGCAAATGTCATCTTCATGGTAAAAGTAATATTTTACTACCATCCTCCACAGAGTACCAGATAATTACCAGCAAACGTCCTCCTCCTGCTAAAATCTCTTCTACTACCATCGTAAACAGTGTACCAGATAATTACCAGCAAACGTCCTCCTGTTAAGATCTCATCGACTACCATCGTACACAGTGTACCAGATAATTACCAGCAAACGTCCTCCTCCTACTAAAATCTTATCTACTACCATCGTACACAATGTACCAGATAATTACCAGCAAACGTCCTCCTGTTAAAATATCATCTACTACTATCGTGCACAATGTACCAGATAATTACTAGCAAACGTCCTCCTGCTAAAATCTCTTCTACTACTATCGTGCACAATGTACCAGATAATTACCAGCAAACGTCCTCCTGCTAAAATCTCTTCTACTACCATCGTACACAGTGTACCAGATAATTACCAGCAAACGTCCTCCTCCCACTAAAATCTCTTCTACTACCATCCTCCACAGAGTACCAGATAATTACCAGCAAACGTCCTCCTCCTGCTAAAATCTCATCTACTACCATCGTACACAATGTACCAGATAATTAATTACCAGCAAACGTCCTCCTCCTGGTGTCGTTGATGTAATCGAACTGATGCACAACCTCAGCCGGAGCCTGCAGGGGCATGTAGGGGTTCCCGGAATGTGTTGCGAGATGAGCTAGGTACAGGAACAGAGGCTGAGAGTCGTCGTGATCCTGAATGATGCGCACAGCCTCCTCGGAGAACAGATCAGTGGTGTAGCGGCCATAGCTGGACCACGACACGTTGTTCACACCATGACGCATGTCGTAGCCCCAGTACAGAGGCTGGCAACATTGTTATTGATTGATTACATAGCTCTTATAACTGGTCCTAGCTCTTATACAACAGCTGAGAACATTGTTATTGATTGATTACATAGCTCTAATAACTTGTCCTAGCTACTATACAACAGCTGGGAACATTGTTATTGATTGATTACATAGCTCTAATAACTGGTCCTAGCTCTTATACAACAGCTGAAAACATGTTTATTGATTAATCATATTATTTTATAAATGGTCCTAGCTCTTATACAACAGCTGAGAACATTGTTATTGATTGATTACATAGCTCTAATAACTTGTCCTAGCTACTATACAACAGCTGGGAACATTGTTATTGATTGATTACATAGCTCTAATAACTGGTCCAAGCTCCTATACAACAGCTGAGAACATTGTTATTGATTGATTACATAGCTCTAATAACTTGTCCTAGCTACTATACAACAGCTGGGAACATTGTTATTGATTGATTACATAGCTCTAATAACTGGTCCTAGCTCTTATACAACAGCTGAAAACATGTTTATTGATTAATTATATTATAATATAAATTGCCCTAGCTCCTATACAACAGCTAAAACCATGTTTATTGATTAATCATATTATTTTATAAATTGCCCTAGCTCCTATACAACAGCTGAAAACATGTTTATTGATTAATCATATTATTTTATAAATGGTCCTAGCTCTTATACAACAGCTGAAAACATGTTTATTGATTAATTATATTATTAGGTCTATATAAATTACCCTAGCTCCTATACAACAGCTAAAAACATGTTTATTGATTAATCATATTATTCTATAAATTGTCCTAGCTCTTATATAATAGTTGAAAACATATTTATTGATTAATCATATTGAATCTCTACAACTTGTCCTAGCTCCTATACAACTGCTGAAAAACCTGCTTCAGTGGCAGAATGGTCTAAGGCGCTACTGTCGCAATAGACTAGACTGATGATGACGGGGAGATGAGGGTGGTTTTCCAAAATGGGTTTTCACTCTCCCTCCACTCAAATGCGGGTACACACCTATAAATAAACCACTCCTCATCCCTAAAACCATTAGTATAATTAGTATATAATGCATATAATCATAACGGGTAGTAAGACGTGGTGCTAAAAGAATTAAAAAATGGTACTCACGTTTTCTTGCGAGGTGTGATCGTAATAATCTTGATGACCGACCCAATACCCGTAGTGAGAGTCGAACCCACGGTAGGTTGGGGTGTAGACGGCCTTGAAGTGGCCTAAATGCCACTTCCCGACCATCCTGGTGGAGTAGTTCATCTCTTTGAGGTACTCCGGGAGTAACTTCTCGCTGAGGGGAAGTCCCCAAGGACACTGGGCGTACAGCACCTCATGTTGCATGCCTGCAGGGGGAAGTTAGGTTTAATTTATTGTCCTTAATAAGCGATGCAATAACAGAACTGGGGGCCACGCGGTTCAAAATGTTAGACTCTCATTGAAAAATGTTTTATCCGTTGAAGGAGTAGTGTGGTTCGAATTCCTGCCTGGTGTACTAGGAGATGGTGCTACACATATTATTTTTAGCTGTGGTTTTCTCAGCCCATCTCAGGCAAATGTGGATGCACTTATTCTAAAACTATCATTTTCATCCTTACTCTTATATTAAGTAATTAACTATCCGGAAAAGTCATACGTAACGAACTTTTTTTAATTGACGATAAACTTAAAAGTGTTTTTTATATGCAAACGTACCGTACGTTGATACTATTATTTAACATAATTTTAAACAAAATTTGAATTTATTATTTTATACTTAATGAGTATCCAACATTTTTGGCTAATTTTGAGATAGTTAAATTCCTTATTAGCTAGTTTTGGGTCTAACACCTTAGCTCAGTTGCTAGTGGGTCTGCCTACTAAGTCAAGTGTTCCGGGTTTAACTCCCGGTAAGGCCGAAAAATATATAATTAGTGAAATGTTGGTTTTCCCTTCCACATTTATGAATTAATGGTCGGGAGGCTGACTGTTGTGTGTCTTCTAGATTTAAGCTAGTTTATTAAATAAATATTAGTAGGTGTCCTGGCGGTCTAGGGGTAAGGTGTCGGACTTCTGTGCTGGGGTTCCGGGGTTCAATCCTCGGTCCCGGTACAGATTTATCTGATTGCCAAACCCCTCCTTCACCTCTGACAAGACGTGTATTAATCACAGCTTGTGAATGTGAAGAATGCCAGGCCTCCACCGTGGTTCTGATCCCACGTTAAACTGTAGATCCTCCATTTCATCTCTAAATCACCCTACCATTACACATTAGCATAAGTACGTATAAACCGAACGGGTAGTAAGACGTGGTGATAATAATAATAATAATAATAATAATAATAAAATATTATTATTATCACCGCGTCTTACTACCCATTCGGGCTATATGCACTTACGCTAATGTGTAATGGTAGGGTGATTTTGAGATGAAATGGAGGACCTACAGTTTAACGTGGAATCCGAACCACGGTGGAGGCCTGGCATTCCTCACATTCACAAGTTGTGGTTAAATTAAATATTAGTCACGCACTAATATTATCAGTTGGTCTAGAAAGAGCACGTTAAATTCTTCAAATAATAACAAATATTTATGGTGAGTATTATTTTAATTTTTGTGCATTATTAATGCAAAAGTATCTCTTTGTAATTCATCTTCCTCATCCTATACTAAGTAATTGACTATATTCACTGACCGTTGTGAATGGGATGTCTGCCCGTCATTAGAGCTGCCCGGGAAGGCGTGCAAACGGGCAGAACGTAGTAGTTGTGTAAGATGACGCCACTGTACGCCAGGGCGTCGATGTTTGGCGTCGGTATCTGGTTGGAACCGTGGAAACCCACGTCGTTCCAGCCCTGGAAAATGAAGTCAGTATTAGGTTTGACTCGCACGTTCGCTGAAAACATCTGCAACAAAACTCTACTCAAGTGGCGCACCAATTAACACGATCGACTAGATTTATTTCGACCCATAATGCTTTGCAACGCAAACAAAAGAGCCCATCTCATACTCGATTAACCGATATATTATATAAAAGATTACGCTTGAACAAAAAAACCCCAACCTAATTGAAGTGCGGTTTCACGCGTTCTTCCCATAGCAGCGAAATTGGGACCAGTTTTATAGTTTTTCCATTTTAAAGTAATTATTATTACATATTGTTGTATTTTTTAAATTACCCCATGTTAAAACTGTTTTACAGACTATCATGTGACGTCTGGTTCGAGCTGCATTAACTACTGATAATGCTGGAAAATACAAAAATTACTTTTTATTTTGAAAAAGCGGGTATATAAAATACATATTTTGGTACTTTTCAGACAAAATAGAATTATTGTTAACACACAGCTTTCGTTGAAATCTCAAAACCGCTTTAGACGCTAATAATTTGATAGTTAACTACTGAGCCACCGAGCCAGATTCTATTAGTTTTAGTTAAACTCGCTAGATGTCATAAGGTATTTCTGGCTTGGATCAGTTTTAAAAAGCCATTTTAGATGAGTGTGTCGTTTACATTTCTTTCTTGAAAATAGGTGATATTTATAGTTTTTATTGACGCAGTCTTATTTAATCTAGTTTTAATAGTTTTGTATCGGTATTGGTGTTATTTTTTATCAATAATGAATATTATTATATACACGTGTGTGTCGTTCGGGCCGTAGGCCTATTCAACAATGTATTGTGGAATCTTGTAATGTTTATCTAATGCCTGACGCTAACGACGTTTTTAAACTTTTAAACGCTTGATGAAATCACCCCTTCAAGATCTTCATACAATAACTACAACTACCATAACGTGTTATACGGCTGATTTTTAAAAGGTAGGAGTAACATCTTATAATAATTTAATAGTAAATTTGAATTTAACAATAATAAATTCTACTTTGATTGTTCCTTCGAACATTTTTAAACGTATATTAAACGTTAATTAAAGATTTGTCGTTTTTCTTGGAGGTAGAGGCCTTTTTATGCACCTCCTTATGGTCTTAACTCAAAATTACAATTTTTTTTTAATTGTGTCACTTTTCTCACCGTCGAAATGCGTGGTGATTATTATTCTTGTGTGGGCGCAGATAAAAGGAGAAAACTTGCCCCTCAACCTTCCAATCTTTTTAACGATTACGAATTTAGCCTCATTTATTTGTACCCTTTCTTGAGTCCGAGCCTTTATCTACATCCCTTAGAATAAATTGTTGATAACCTTAGTGTTGAAAATACAATAAGAATACAAAATAAGTGATTGGGATTAGTTATAGACTAGAGGGTATTGAAATATATACATGAACCGATGGAGACACGGACAAATGCGATAGTCTAGTCTAGTCTGTTTTATCGGTAAAGGAAAGGCAAGGGTTCGAGTTTTGGTTGGGTTTACTGAAGAGATTTTTCCTAAATGGTTTTCCATTCTCCCTCCATGCAAATGCGGGTATATTACCTCTAAAATGCCTCTTTCCTCATCACTAACCCCATTAATGTAATTAGTACATATGTGTATAACCTGAACAGGTAGTAAGACGCGTTTATAGATTTTTATATAAAAACCTCCATTCGTACTGATGTCAGTCGGGAGAGCGGTCAGCACGTAAGGCCGGACGGCCAGGGCTTCATATCCCTGTATGGGTGTCATTTATATACACACACACATATTCCATCCAACAGGATGTACGAACAGGCGTGTTTTTTTAAAGGTCAATAAAGTCAACGTAGGCCTAATTTAAAATAATGTGATCCACATTTGTTTGTTTGCCGCATCTTACTATCCACCCGGGAGATATATTATTTAGACTAATGGACACCCACATGTGCGTGGATGGAGATTGGGAAACCATTTGGGATAAATTACCACCATTAGCCCAGCCGGGATTCGAATCCCAACCTCCCTGTCACCGGTATGTCAGAGTTAACGATCTTGAAGTTTTGTCCGCGTCCCCACCGATACGGCTATTCAAATTTATAGTTCAATGCTTAAATTGGTATGTTACCAAAATGAACGTTATTTATAAAATTGATCGAAAATTCATGTATTTTATTATATTCTATTAATATCTGGGTTATAAGTAAAAAAATAACACAATAAATGTTTATAATAATAATAATAATAATTAGCACCGCTCCTTACTACTCATTCTGGATACACGCTTAAGTACTAATTACGCTAATGGGTTAAGAAATGGGAAGGTTGAATATAGAGGAAGTGAACCCGCATTTGCGTGGAAGGAGAGTGGAAAACCATTTAGGAAATACCACCCCGAGCTGGTTCACCCGACCGAAATTCGAACCTCGATCTTCCCATACTCAGCAGTCTAGCTCACCACGAAACTAGCGCGTTAGCTAACTATGTCACCGAGGCGGGTTTGACGGAAGTAATTTTACAATAGGTAGTTTTACAAGGTGTATCTTGAAGGTGAATATTAAAATATTCATTAACTAATATTTGGTTGATGACATCTACAATTAAAACTGTAGTAAGAGTAAAAAACTTAAACATTAGATTTTTATATCTATTCGTGGAACCCCCTTTAGGGAGTTATTGTTATTTTGGCGGGTGAAACATTTATAACAAAAAATTGGTTTCTAATTATTTCTTCTTTTAACCGTTTTTACACTATTTTAACAAATTATGAAAATAACCGTTTGGATTTTTCGTTTGTTGAAGCGGCGTTTGTGTTTCACTTTTTAAAAAAATGCTTTTCAAACAAGAGTTTCTAAAATTCCGCGTTCTCTTCATAAATTAAGATGGCAAACCAGTTGAAACAAGAGCAGTTGATGACGTTACACAAACCGTCTTATAGGTTGTGGTCATGCGTTGTCTACAATATATAAAACAGTTTTATTTTGAAACTAATATTTTGTATGGCTCTTTCTCTATGTTTTAAAAAAGTTTATTTATTTTGGTATAACAAGATAAAAATGTGCGTATAATATTTTTTAAATTTATTAGGCTACTTCTGATTTATTATATCTTGTTGCCACAACAGTAAAACAAAAAAAGTTAATAGTTTTATTAATTTTTTTTCTCCAAAGATTTATACGGAAATGCCAATTATACAGTAATCCCTAAGAAAGTATTATTAGACTCGTTTGATTGAACTTTTTATTGAATATTACTAAGCAAATAATAATTATTTCTGAAGAGGTTGACAATAGTCACTTTCAGCCAATGTTTACAGTAAAGAACCTTCTATTAGTTTTCACCTCTTCTCCTACTGTAAATAGAGTATTTACAGTTCCTTCAACCAGGAAGTGTTTTGCTTGAAAATAATAATGACATGCGGTCCACGTCTTACCATCCTTCCGGATTACACACCAATAAGGTAGGGATAAGGAAGGTAAATTACAGGAAATATTATATCCTTATTTGCTTGAAGGAAAAAAGGGGAAGAGATTTAATTAAAAAAAAAAAGTGACCGGAATCATTCCCCAGTAAACCAAACTACAGTAGCCCCATGGCTTCTTTGGTGCTGACTGACAGTTCACAGCTGACTTATGACAGTCAACATTTAGGTATATACCTAAATTTTGACTGTCAGAAGTGACAGCTGCTAAACACATGTTATTTGCAGTTCATATGGGTCTGCGTTGGGATACACAATTTGGTCTGGTAACTTTTCAAAGCCGTCAGCTGTCACTCAGCACCAAAGAAGCCATGGGGCTACTGTAGACGAGACTTACATCTTTGTATGCTTGCCCATCTGTGCGTGTAGCTTTGGATGTTGAAATAATTTTACATGTTTTATATTTTATGGATATTCATGAACATTGTATTATTATTATTATTATCATTATTATTATTATTATTATTATTATTTAGCACCGCGTCTTACTACCCGTTCGGGTTATACGCTTAAGTACTAATTACGCTAATGGATTAGGAATTGGGAAGGTTGAATAGAGGAAGTGAACCCGCATTTGCGTGGAGGGAGAGTGGAAAACCATTTAGGAAAAACCACCCTCAGTTCACCCGACCGAGATTCGAACCTCGATCTCCCCGTCCTCGGCAGTCGAGCTCAACACGACTAGCGGGTTAGCCAACTACGCCACCGAGGCGGGTAACATTGTATTAATCTCACTCTAATGAAAAAACGCTTTTATCTATTCCATTTAATTATATTGCTGTGATTTTTATCAGAAGATTAATCATGGACTGACTTTGAAGCAAAAAGTTGACACGATTATTTAATAATCAAAGAAGGTAAACTTTGTAGATACTCAAACAGTTAAGGTGGAATGGAAAGGTATGCGAAAAAAGGGCAATGTTTTTGCAGTTTTTACTGAAAAACTTTTTTTTGGCCAAAATAAAAAAATATTGCTTCAGTACAAACATAGTTTAATTTTCTTCACAAGGTGATACAAACAGTTGTTAAATCTCTGTCATGAGCATGGCGTGATTATCTAACAAATTTTTTAAATGAAGAGAAAAAGTTGTCATTAAATTCCAGGACATCCTTGAAAGATATTCAACATTTTTATGTCACATGGATTTAAATTCTTAACTAGAACGTTAACCGACACCGGATCCCAGCTGGTAGTGGAGTTGTTTACTGGGTTTTAAGTCTAGGATTCGATTCCCGGCATGGACGATAAATTTATAATTGATGAAATTTGGGTTTCCCCTTTCACAGTGATGAATTGATGTCTGGCGAGCCTGGATCTAGTTTCTGTTCTAGATGCAAGTTAGTTTGTAAGTCTTATGTTTATATAATAATTAGTTGGTTCAAAAATTAGCTAACCCTAATAAAAACAAAAAATAGCAAGCTATATTGTGTGCACTAACTATTAGCGATTTAAAATACCAATACGGGCAGTTTAAAGTAAATGCGCCAGCATTCATTTGTAGTGACGGTGTTAAGCTATAATGTGAGTGTGACATACACACACACTTACACACAAACACACACAAACACACACAAACACACACAACTTTGTAGCTTTTTTAGATCAATATTTAATCCAGGCGCTGTAACCTCACACAAAACTGAATTTTGTTCAAAATTGACAGAAAAACAGAAATTGGACAATTCTAGATAAATATTATATTAAGTAAGTCATATTATATCCGCTCGTATTTTTGAATAAATATTAACATATGTGCACAGCTAAATCTACGAGTATATTACATATATATATATATATACCCATATACGTGTTTCCTATATGCATGTGTAAATAAATTCATATTTACATACCTACGGCCTATTCATATTTGTAATGTAATATTTATTAATAAGTTCAGATACATACATAAATATATATATACATAGGAATACAATTGTATCTAGTTAAAGGAGAATATTCATACTTCATATTTATCTAGAACAAACAAACGCACATCTTGACACAATTAGATAAACAAATAACATAGAGTATTTTATCACACTTGAGTAACTTATCAAACATAACATATTTAGTTCAATGTACTCGTAAAATAAAAATTTGCTGCGCAGAAAACATATTATATTATATGTGATTTAATTATTTTACTTTTCGCCTAGAAACCAGATGAACTAAAGTAACCTTTAATAACAAACTAATCGCATCGGTGAGCACACAAATTAAATAGTAAGCTCATCTAGTCTACTTTGCCAATTAAGGGTTCGAATCCCGGCCGGGTGTATTGAAGGTGGTTTTCCACATGATATTTTCCTCCAAGCAACCTTTCAATCCTTGTCCCTTGGATTAAGACGTTAATAGTATTTTCCTTTAAAGTACTATTTAAACTATTAAACTATTTAAACGTTCCCTTTATCTGAGTGACTTGGTGTGTTGACTGGAGGTTTAGAATTCTCTGGTTCGACTCCAAACGATACCTACATTAATTTAAGTTTATTTTAAAAATAAACCTTAATCCTTTAATTTAAATATTTAGTATTCTAGTATGAGGAATTAGTGTGATGTTTAAGTTTGTTTGTAAGTCGTGGTGTGATCTAATATTATAAAGTTGACATTTTAACCAACAATCTTTCCAAAAAAACAAACACAACCAAAATAGATCAACTCTTTTTTAAATTTTGTTTTAATCACTTATGTTTATTTAAAGTTGTCCATAAGTGTAATCAATTATGTATTTAATATTTAAATTAATTTTATTTGTGTAGTCTTATTATATATTTTTTAAATTTAGCATTACCTGTTCTGGTTATACGCATAAGTACCAATTACGCTAATGGGTTGGGAATTGAGAAGGTTAAATTTAGAGTAAGTGAACCCGCATTTGCGTGGAGGTAGAGTGGGAAAACATTTTGGAAAGACCACCCCAGTTCACCCGACCGAGATTCGAACCTCAATCACCTCGTCCTCGGCAGTCTAGTATTATTATTAATATTTAACAGTTATATTCATAGTACAAACTCATAAGTATGTTTATACATTAATTATAAGTGGTACTGACCACCTTAAATTAAAGTGGACGGGAATACAAATTAAGGTCTGTACTTTTGCATTTTATGTATATAGGGCCTATATATATTTAAATTTATTTGAGGTATTTAATGTGCACTTTCTGAACCGACTGTTTATATCAGCAAACGACCTATAAACTAACTTAGCTCTAAAACAGACACAACATCCAGCCCCCGTCCGTTAATTCATCACTGTGAAAGGGTAAAACTACATTTCATCCGTGATAAGTTTTCCAGTCATGCCGGTAATCAAACCCGGGGCCTTTAGCTCAGTAAAGAGACACGCTTCCGACAGAGCTAAGATGTTGGATCAATTTTTGTACCATACAATATTTCTGGTCAAAATAAACTAAAATTGCTTCAGAAGATAGGTCTAGGTTAATTTTCTACATCTAATAAACGGATCAGTTACTACATTAAAAAAAAACCAACAAGAACATCGTGGAATTTGAACATAACATTTTAAATGATGTCATAAAATTTGAACATGACTTTTTCTGAAGCATACATACAGTGCCGGATTTACATATGTGGGGGTTACCATAAACGCATATTAATCACATCTTAGAGTGTCTGGGAAAAGATAAAAAACTAAACAACCATTTGATCTTATACAAATGTAATATTAACAAGGTAAAAGGAAGTAGGAAACATAAATACTTCATAAAAAAAGGCTCATTGTATACAAACTTTCCTTGCTTTATTTGCAACAAACATGTCAATAACGTTTTTAAAAGTTCATATCATGAAGTATACACTTTCCATGCTGAAAAAGAAAAGGTAAGCCGATCTTGGTTCATGGTTTCATGCAGCAGGTTTTTTCTATCCACTTCATTTAAAAACAAAAACAAGAAGGCATCTACAATAAATAAAAAGAAGTAGAGTTAATGTTTTTCTTTCTTGTGGGGATCAAATCCGGTACGGCGAGCATGCTAAATATTCAATAACTGTTGAGATTACTTTGTGTCAAAAATTTAACTAAATGTATCTACTGAATATATATTTTTATTTAATTTGTCTGAAAATATTTTATTTTATTTAAAAAACTGAAAAAGATATTGATCTTAACTTGTATGCCCCTTCTTCCCCAAATTTCGAAGATATTATTATTATTACTACTACTTACATAATCATCCGCGAGTATGAATATAATATGAGGTCTAGTGTTTGCGGCCGCGACTGTACTGCTGGACCTCAGCTCCCAGAAGAGAACCAGGCACACAAGCGCACACATTGACGAGGCAGGCGCCATCACTTATTTTTTTAAAGAGAAGATATCCAGGGTTGATATCTCGCCGCCGCCTGGTCGAACACTCTCCGGGCAACTGGACGGACGTGGGGGACGAGCGAAGCGATCAGATCTCTCGATACTGCGCATGAGCGTCACCCGGGAACAACACGCGCATCTCGTGACCTTTCACCTGCAAGCGTCAGCCCGGCTCGCGGCGGGAAAAACATTCAAAATTCATGTTCTATTCCGTGTGGGTTCGTTATCAATGTTTTACAATAATTTACCTTATTGCTACGATAGGATTTAGACTGGACTGAACCTTCTCAACACGGTGGCCGATTGGCTGAGACAGTGTTTGTCAAACTGTGGTACGCTAAGGATTTCAGGGGGTACACAACACACCATTAAGCTTTATTGAGCATTAAATAGTTCTTATTATTAGTGAGTCTGCTAAAACAAATTGGCGCATATTTTGACGAGATGTTATGGACTTTACAAGTCTTTCTTTCCTTCTGTTACAAGATAGCAGTTTTTTTTCGTTATTTTTTATTATGAAGAGATAAAAGGGGTACGTTGGTTAGGTAATGGGTCCAAAAGGAGTACACGACTGGAGAGAGTTTGAGAAAGACTTGTCTAGGACAGTGTTTTTTTGACATTTTCCTCCTAATGTACCACTTATCATGTTATAATTATCTGAAGTACCACCAATACCTAAAATTCCAAAAGCTATCAGTGGTAGATAATTTTTTATAGATTAAATCTTATAGTGAAAATAATGTATTCATGCTTAATGACTAAGTTAGTTATATATATATATATATATATTGTATTTTTTAAATGTTAATAGATTGGAAGTGAAAAAAAAAAGTAATGATGTACTTGAGCTTGCATCATTGAAACCAATTTCTTGATATCAGGCTAAGCCTTAGTGGGTGGCCAGACTGTGGGATCGAGCGACTAAAATATAAAATAGAACACATTGGTTGTAATGAGAGGTGGCCAGACTGGAGCGAGGGACTGAGCGCGCACGCTTGAAAGATAGAACTGATTTTATTTTTCAAGCGCGGGCAATTGACCCGGTACAGGCTAGTTTACAGGCGCTAGGCAATATTATTGTATGTCGGTTCATTGAGTGCCAGGAAAACTTCTCATTTTTACATTTTTATTACTATCGATAGGTTTAGCACACTTGCTATTAACGGCCTAACTAAATTTGTAAGATCTTAAACCATACCTATATATATATATATATAGGTATGGTTTATGTTAGTTGTTGACGAGGAGGCTCCGAATCTTGGCTCAGCGAACTGAGGGTAGTTTTTGACAAGTGATTTATTGTTGTGGTTTTCTCATCCTCTCTCCAAATTAATGGCGATTCTCATTTGTAAAGGCCTACTTTGAAAATATTGAAATATTTTAACATATCAGTTTTTTATATATATGTATGTTAAAATACTTTAATATATATATAATTGTATACAACTGATATGTTAAAATACTTCTATATCATCAAAGTAGGCCTTTACCAATCAGAATCGCCATTAGCGTGGAGAGAGGATGAGAAAACCTCAATAATAAATCACTTGTCAAAAACTACCCTCAGTTCGCTGAGCCAAGATTCGGAGTCTCCTCGTCAACAACTTATCGAGAGCTATCTGCTAATCACGCGCTCGCCAGTCTGACCACCCAGTCGCTTGCGCGCTCGCTCGCATGCTTGTCAGTCTGGCCGAACCCTCAGTTGTGTCTACATTCAGTCTGTTCCGGTATTTGTTCTTGAGAAAAACAAACGGGGAAAATCTTTTCTCACACAAATATGTCGTCGAAAAGGGCGAACCTGATGACCCTATCAGTGAGCTCGGGGATAGCCACATCGTGCTTTAATCCAAAAATCAGAAATAGGAAGTTTCGAGAATATGTTTTTCAGTCCAGTATCAAACATCTTTGCGAAACTTCCTAGAATGTGTGTGGTTTTCGTGCCACGTCCTGCTAAACCGGACTATTTGCTAATTGACATTGAAGGATCTCTCATACGAGAGTGGAGCATTGCTGAAGTGCTGTCACGTGGCTCCCCGCGTTGGATGACGTGTCTTCATTACGGCGTATTCATTCAGTCTGTCATCAAGTATTCTATGGATTGATATTCAACAATGACCTCATATCAATGCATTCATTCAGTCTATCATTAATTATCCTATGGATTAATATCCAACCATATCTTCATACAAATGCATTCATTCAGTCTGTCATTAAATACTCTAAAAATAAAAATACTAGCTATCTTAAAAAAAATAGGTAAATTTTATTTTAAGGGCCTGCACAATCGTTAGTTTGACATCAAACTATCTAAACTGCATAGGGGAATGATTTTTCAACTTACGTCCAGGCGAATATTGCTTGGATTTATAAACATTCACCTCCCAAACCTTGTCCCTTAGGATATATAGTTTATAAACATTACTTGTGTTAGAACGTACAGTTTTGGTCAAAATACGCGGAGGGCATTTTATAATTGGATTCTTTCTGTTATTCGGTAATTTTTTTACCATAACTATTGTACATAAAAATTCAAGAGAGCTCAAGAATTAATAAACTATGTGTATTAAGTTTCAATAAAATATTTAAAAACGCATAAATATAATATATATGCGTATATATAACTATTTATCAAGTGTACATATTCTATCAATTTCCCACAATGTCATATAACCCGTCCGGGATATTCACATTTAATACACTAATGCTATAAGGATGAGGAGGATAGTATTAATAGGAAAGGTACCCAAATGTATGTGGAAGGAAAGTAAGACACCATCTAGAAAAAAGCTATATGTTATTTATAATGCTTGTTAATTTTCTGATTATAGTTTAAGCTACCACCTCAACATACAGTAATTATGATCTTGTCTTCTTCGTCGATTAACGCCTGCCAATTAATTTGTAAACAGCATTACGGTTAAATTAACAGGTAAATGAGAAATTAATATAACGATGGGATGTGTTCAGGGGTTAATTTGCTGGCGAGATCAACACAAGATGCTCATTAATGATTACTTATTAAGGTGAGTATGTAGGGAACACGAGTTAAGGAGGGTATTTTTTCAGTTTTTATATCGAAACATTTATTGGTCAAAATAAGAAAAATAATTCTCCAGTAGAAACATAGAGTTTAATTACCTATATTTTGAATGTAAAAACGATTTTTTAAAAGGATATGAAGCGGTACTTCAGTCGGTAGCATGTCTGCCTACTGAGCTAAGGGTCCCGGGTTCAATTCCTGGCATGGCAGAAAAATGTATCATTTATGAAAATATGGGTTTACCCATTCACATTAATAAATTGACGACCGAGGACTGGATGCTGTGCCTGTCCTAGTTTTAAGTTAGAAGTCATATGAAGTCATATGTCATACGACAGGCCTAGTAAGTTGGTAGTAGGAAAATATATGGCTTAAGTAAAAAACTGACACAGGCCACAGGCTGGAAACAGTAATGGATGTAATAAAGATAAGTACTACTTATCTTTATTATGTACTTGCTATAACCGAATGTAATGAATAAAAAGATACAAGTAAATAACATATATTTATTTAAAAATAAAACTTGGCATACAAACTTTTTTATGTAATTTTAACATATCACATTACATATTTTTAACAGTATACAACCATCTACATTAATATGATTAATTTAATAAGGACAGTAAAAAAATTTATATACATACATAAAAAAATCCTTCCTTTTGGCGAGTCGTATAAAGCTATGATTGGATTTGTTTTTGGAAATATCAATGAATAGAATATATTAAGTATTTAAAACTGATCCCATAATTATAACTAAACGGAATAATGTAGTGATGTTGGTGTTTTAAAACCATCATTAAAATAATTTATCAATCTCAATCCATACATATGCTTCAGGTAATAGTTTTAAAAGTCTATTATTAACTTATCTTAATTATTCCAATTTAAATTTCCCAAGATTTTGATTATTCCAATTTAAATTTCCCAAGATTTTGTTTATGTTTAACAAAACAAGAATAGTTTAATAATATCTTATGTGTATATTAAAACAGAGTTTAAAACACTTCAAACAGGCTACTTTTCAAATATTTTTTTAATCCAACCAAAAACCAATTTAGTTATAAAATCAATGCCAATACTTTTCTTTAAAATCGTTTATATTAATATCTGTCTCTAACCTTAGTGATAATATAGCACGCATGGGTAGTTCTATATATAATTTTTTCTCTCCTATGAATAGACGTAATATCTGAGAATATACTAGTAGAGTCTCGGAAACTCGACACTCCGTGTAACTCGACACGTGCACGTGCACACAGTTGTTGGCGCCAGTCATCACAATCCAATGTCATTCAACTGTATAACCTCTCAGTTTGTTTGTGTAACTCGAGTGGAACACTCGTTCTGTGGTGTTTTTACAGGTGCTTTGTTAGTTTTCCAATTCTGTAATGTGTTGTTCCAATCAACACAATATTATATGTACAGTACTGTACTGCATTTATGTATATTACAAGTATGTATGTACACCATTAAATTAACACGTAATATATTTTACTGTACGTATATTACTGTTACTGTACCGCACAATACTACAGTACAGTACAACTGTACCTATAATATTCGATACTGTACTGTGATTCATCCTTTTTTACTAAACATGATATAGTAAACATGCATCTTATGCAAGTTCATTCGTAAACTCGACATTTACATAACTCGACACCATCTCAGTCCACATTAGGTCGAGTTTCCGAGACTCTACTGTACACGCAACACACTAAATCTACTTCCACGTATTCATACGCAAAGTCATTTGATATTCAACTGTGATTTTTGATAGATAATATCAATACCTAAAAATAATAATAATACAATAGTAGAATGTTATTAATGTTGAGTCTGACACCTTAACTCTTTCAGTAGGGTGTCTGTCTACGGAGCTAAGAGTCCCGGATTCGAATTTCATTTCATTGGTGAAATGTTGGACGTGGGTTTCCCCTTTCACGGTGATAAATTAACCGATGGGGGCAAGATGTTGTGTCTGCACTAGATTTAAGCTAGTTTCTAAGTCTCGTGTGCTGATATAATCAGTCGGTTCAGAAAGTACACGTTAAATACCTCAAATAAACGGGGAAAAAATGTCGACAGGAAAAAAAAAAGGGGTGTGGCTGTGTCATGGACACGGCCGTGTGTTGTACGTGAATACTACAACGCCAAACTGTATTTTTGATAATATTTTTTTATTTTAACACCTTATTATATTCACTGTCACTACTTTAAACTAATGTTTTATATACAATCGATAGATTTTGACGACAGCTGACGATTAAAACTCAAACGAATATCGTAGCTTCTCCGAGTCAAAAGTTATACTAATTGCAAATCTCGATACGCAGCAAAATAACCTCAAAATGGCGGCGCTTCCCCCTCCACCGCGCGCGATGCGTCACTGTTCTCGCTTATCGTAATGAATTCTTTGATCCTTTAGCTATCCAGTGGTATAATTTAATTTTGGATGTAGAGGAAAGATTCTAAACTACAACACCAAACTGTATCCCCCGATTTTGTTATCATTAGGTTTTTTGGATTGCCCCCGTATGGTAGCAAATTTAAAGACGTATTCACGTCAAAAAAAGTTCATAGTTTCTAAAACGTGTCCCAAATGTCCATTGGTAAGAAAATCAAGGTATACAATAGTTAGTACCGTAGATTTAGATATTTTCTTTCTAAAAGAATTGAGCTATGTAAACAATAATATGTATTTCAACAGTTATATAAACCATATAATAGATTCATATAATCTAACATAATATCAAATTTTAAACCGGATTACACCATATTTAAATAAAAATACAATACATACAGAATATAGAACAGTGTTTCTCAACCTTTTCCAATCACGATACCAACAACAAATTTTTATTCCGTACAGGGATTAAGGGAAGAATTTATATTTTTTAATAAATGGCCTGAATTTTTTAAAAACAATTTGTAGACTTCATTCTGTCTTTGTAACAAAACATTACATCTTATTCCTAATAGGCCTACTTTATTATCTATATAAGAACAACCACATGGTGTTTATTTGTCTGTAAGATAACACTGGAAAGTAAGATATGTGAAGAGAACTTTCCTGGCAAAATTGGTAGGCCCTTTCGCGCCCGCTCATAGAAATTCAGTGTGTAAGGCAACTAAGAATCATCACATTTTCTGAACTCCCCTAATACAGGGTATTTCTACCAGATGGTGCGGGAAGTACTAATCAGCCAAAGGGTTGAGTGCATACCCAGCTCTGGATGTATAGAAATCACACCAACCTTCGGGTTGTTGACTTAAGAACAAGTATATAGCTATAATTATGAATTTGTTTGTGGATCGGTAACAACGAGCCCTCGGACCGGTAACAACGAGCTCTCGGACCGGTAACAACGAGCTCTCGGACTGGTAACAACGAGCCCTCGAACCGGTAAAAACGGGTCCTCGGACCGGTAACAACGATTCCTCGAACCGGTAACAACGGGTCCTCGGACCGGTAACAACGATTCCTCGAACCGGTAACAACGGGTCCTCAGACCGGTAACAACGATTCCTCGAACCGGTAACAACGGGTCCTCGGACCGGTAACAACGGGTCCTCGGACCGGTGCTGGTCAGCGGACCACCAAATGGGAAATAATGCTCTAGAAGACAGAAAATCTACACCAAGGTTTGAAGCCCAATATTGAAACAGTTTTAATATCAAGCACCCAAGTGTCGGTCATTATTTTAGGAAGGACTCGTCGCGGCCCTTATTGGCTCTTGGGCGCTCTGGCGCGGGGCTCCATGCGCACTTGGAAACCCTCCGCCCTCTTCAGGATGATGTCCGCTTGCAGACGGAAATCTTTCTCGGTGAGGTCCGAGTAGACCCGGAAGTTCCTTAGGACCGTGGATAGGATCACCTTCAACTTGAGCATGGCGTACTTGCGACCTGCGAGAAGATGCCGATCAGAAATACCGGAAGAGAAGAAGGCAATTATAGAGAAACTTTGGTAGGAAGGGTGGTAATGGATGGAGTAGCTATAGAGAAACTTTGGTAGGAAGGGTAGTCTTGGATAGATTAGATATTGAGGAACTTTGGTAGGAAGGGTAGTCTTGGATAGATTAGATATTGAGGAACTTTGGTAGAAAGGGCGGTAGTTTTAAGTCCTATTCTGATGAAAACGTAACACACACACACATTTATATATATATATATATATATATACATACACACATTTGAATATTTTCTTAAAAATTAATTGCAGCAGACTCGCGCCGGCAAACAGGTATACACATCAAGATCAATTAGTCTGATTAGCTGGTGATGGAAAGGCTAAGGCTCGAATCCTGGTCGGATGTACTTAACGGTATATTTTCCTAAATTATTTCACGCTCTCCCTCTAAATAAATTCGGGTACATTTCCCTTAAATACTATCTTTAATATATCTTCTCAGTGATTGTAATACAATTCACAAACGGCTAGTATATTGTGGATAAAAAGTAGATAGTTTTGTAACAGTTTGTAAAAGAATGCGAAAATAAACCCAATATAGTCCACTCTAGTCGGGAATATCCATGGCTCGAACCCCGTGCCTCCAGAGAAAAAACCAACTGGGTTGATATCCCTCCCAACCCCTTTACACTGAAAATCATCCCTGAGGGAACTGCATGGTTATTTTTGAAAAACAGCGTTGTCATTCTCTTGTTTTAAAATGGCCAAATCCTCTCAAATATACAATAAATTTTGCAACGCCGGTTCGTTGATGTTGTCATTGGCAGCTTCTTTCTAACTACCTTCCTATAATATAACTGAGAGCGAGTAGATTTGGCAACAGTTAACCGAGTGAGAGCGAGTGTAGATCAATCTTTTCTCCACAAGACCCTCAGTTTCCTCAGAGGTGATAGTGAGATTGTGTAGTTGACATACCGACGCAACTTCTGGGGCCGGCGCTGAAAGGGATGAAGGAGTAATAATGCCTATTCTGGGTCCTCTCCGGCAGGAAATGGTCTGGGTTGAAGACGTCAGGGTCGGGGTAGATGTCGGATCGCCTGTGTACCTTGACGGTAGCCACAATGACCGTGGCGCCCTCGGGTAAAATGTAATCTCCGGACGCTGAAACACAACACATAAACGTTGGCACATATTTACTGTAGGCTAGCTAGGCAAAGCTGCGAAGCCTAGAGAATTCAAAATAATTAAAATATTTGGACACGTGTTAATGATTTCATTCGATTTGAAGTAAGAGAATTAAATATTGTAAACAGCGACTCATATATTCAACTATTCAGAGTCTTCGCTGGGTGAAATCAAAGCTTTTCATACCAAAGCTACTTTCCCGTTCCCATGGCAACGGGGGAGAGGGCCCCAGTGTCATACGTTTACAAGGTCTTCGTTGGGGCTTTTATACACTCGACTGACAGGATCAGTTAGAGCCCTGCTGCTACCGCCCGATAAAACGCGTGTTTCTATGTGTAGTTAATACCGGTTTGTAAATAAAAATTTGTATAAGGTAAAAGTACCAAATATGAGACCCTCCCATAGTATGAAAACCCAGTGTTTATTTTCTGGGAGGTGCTTTGCTCTAGCAAAGACGAATGGAACTTTATGCTCACCATCTTTTCCCACGTATATGTTATTGACACAGTCTAGAAAATTTTTCTATGTGTATAGTAAAGGTTTTATTGATTTGTTTTCAAGCCTTATCTTTCTACTAAGGGGAGTTAAATTATTTTTAACTTGAGTATATCGTGACTAACAACTAAGAGAAGAATTCAATGCATGTTTGTTGAAGTATCTCCTGTGTATGATTTAACCTAAAAAAACACCTTGTTCACATATTGACTAACTCCTAATATGAGACCCTAAGCGTCTCCAAATATGAGAGGGTTTGATATTAGGAGCTCCTGCTGGTAAATTAATATTACGTTATAACATAATATTATGTTCACTTTTTGTTGCAGTTAAATATTTTAATATAATATATTAAATGTACTATCTAAGAAAATAGAGTATTTTTTTAAGAATTAACCCTAATCGTGTAGCAACACCATTTCTGATTGCAAAGCTGTTCTGTGCTGCTTACAACCAAGCAGCAACCATGGAAATATCACTCAATACGTTCCGAAAGACTGGGTTGTTTCCTTTAAATATATACATTTTTCGATATTTTCACTTCACCATTCACCATCATCAAGAGACAACTTAATCCTGATATTATTGCATATCAAAATGGCCATAACAAACGAACAACTAATGATAACCCTGAGGCAGAGCCTTCAAGTGCTCTTGACCAACCTACTGCAGGACCTAAAAGTACTACTGTGTCAATCACCACGTGACATTCGTCCGCTTCCAGCAATGTCAACAGCAAAGCAAAGTCCAAGAGTGGTAGTGCATCACCTTACAAAACTAACCTTGAGAAAGAAATATCACTGCTAAAAAAACCCCAAAAAAACAGGAGTTCGCTGTAAATCCAGTTCAACGCGAAACCTCTTTACCAAAGAAAATATATCTAATTAAAAATTGCAAGAAAAAATTGATGGAATCTAGAAGCGATGATTCTGTATCAGACTTCATCCAGTCGGACACATCTGATGAAGAAGAAATTGATGCGAATTGTGAGTCCTAGGTGTCGTGAAAAGGCGAATAAATAGAGGTCTCATATTAGAAGCCCATTTTTTATATCCATTATTTTGACTAAATTTAGATTTTACGAAATAGTAAAATATTCATATTAAAAATATTTAAAATTCTGTTTCTTAAAACTTATTCTATTGTGTGTTCTTATATCTTTTTTTTGTGTGTTTTAATACCTGCTATATAAAAAAATATACAAGCCTGAGGAAAAAAGGGTCTCATATTAGGAGCCGTTGCCTTAATCATTAATGATCTATTAGAAGTGGTGTAGTCGTAAATTTAGCAGTGTTGGAACGCAAGGCCGTATCCACCCAAAAGTTGAAGGGGGGCAATTGTACCCCCAACCGCCGTAGGCAACAACATTTCACAAACTTAGATGCTTTTAAAAGCTTAATGGTTAGGCCTACTAAGGCAGTAACTTACAGCACTTCCCCTAAAATTCAAAGAATTCGCATAGAGCACAGTAAATTTCATCAGAATTTATTGTATGAACAAAAGTTTTAATATAATGTTGATATAAAATCAATTAGCTAACTTAGAATTGCATAGTATACAACTTTACTAAACAAAATATATTTGGAACATATTTCCATGAAAAGCAGTGCCGGAACGGCGTTCCCACGCGTTCCCGCTCCACAACAACCCTGTCTGTTAGAAAATACAGTATTTTTAATGTATAAATAAATTATATAAATGTAAAACGTTAAATTCCTTTTAAATATTTTATGTAATGTTAGCACATACGTAAAATACTATTTATATGTAACTCAACGGCTGTTTTAAATTTCCCCGCTGCGGTGGCCGAATGATCTAAGGCGTCACTCTCGCAATAGAAAGCCGACGACGAGGAGATCAGGGTTTGTATACCAGTCTGGTATACTGAGGGTGTTTTTCTTTGAATTATTTTCCACTCTACCTTTCCGCTAATGCAGGTACACTTCCTCTAAATTCAACCTTATTCATCGCTAACACTTTTAATCAATATATAAGGGTAATGTATCGGTGGTAGTAAGACGCGGTGCTAAAAAAATAATAATTTAGTGGTGAGATAAACAAAGCCGTAAAAGAGAAGGGGGAGGGGGGAGGCCGAAGCCTTATACATAACTAACATTATCCACAGTATCAGTCAAAATTTGAGTTTATTTATTTATCAGAATTAATATTATCAAAAGTGATTTATGCTTCAAATAATCTGTGGTACGCTGAGTCCCATATGAATAGCTTCGCATATCCCTGTGGATGTCTTACTACCTGTTCAGGTTATACGCATATATTATAATTAATCTGATGGGGGAAGATGAGGAAGGAAGCATTTTAGAGGTACTCTACCCGCATTTGCATGGAAGAAGAGTGGGAAACCATTTAGGTAAAAACACCCTCATTAGACCCGACCGGTATTCGAATCCCGATCTCCCCGTATTGAGCAGGCCAGTCTATCATGAGAGGGACACATTAGCCCATTGAAGCGGGTCACTGTACGAGAACAAGCAAGAGCCTTCTAAGGAGTACCCTGATCTCACCTAACTTGATATCCTCCTGAAGCTGTCTGGCAATGATGGGCACTGGCGGGTACATGCGTAGTGTCTCCAAGAGGCACCGCTCCAGGTATTTCATCTCCAGGGTGTCTTGATAGGTGACAGGACGATCAGAGTCGCCGAAGATATCGTCCAGCTCTTGGGAAACCTTGTCCTGAGACGGAAAATTAAAGCTTGACTTAGGTTTATATATTGGGGCCTGTTTCGTAATATTCGGGCCTGTTTCGTAATATTCCCTCATGTTTTCACAAGGTGGGATGAGATTCACCACGGGTTAAGGTGGGTTGGAGGTAACTGTGGGTTAAGGTGAAGTGGAGGGCACTGGGTTAAGGTGGGATGGAGGTCATCACGAGTTAAGTTGGGATGGAGGTAGCTGTGGGTTAAGGTGGGTTGAAGGTAACTGTGGGTTAAGGTAGGTTGGAGGTAACTGTGGGTTAAGGAGTTGAGGTCACCGTGTGTTAAGGTGGGTTGGAAGTCAGAACGAATTAAGGTAGGATGAAAGTCGCCCTTTGTTAAGGTCATTCGACCATCAAAATTTTATTGCATTATTTTACTAAGTGTATGAATATAAGTTATAAATATTGATTCAATGAT
>CABFWO010003091.1:64362-97856 GCA_902155825.1 Timema genevievae | reverse complement strand
GTCCCAAAGCCCTGCTCGGATAAGCGAGATGTGTCAACAGTGGCTCTCACCCAGCCCCCCATAGAGTAGTGTCTCCGCACGTAACTATTAAAAAACCCTTAGTCGGTTCCCCACAATTTTGTTTTCCTCAACTAATACTAATTAATAATATGCTTTTTTGTTTGTTTCAGTAACTTCGCGAAATGCGACAACCCGTCAGTTAAATATCCGAAAACCACACGGTGTGACCAATTGGTCGGTACGTGTTGGAATTTGCTCTCGTGCACCCCTTTAGGGTGCATTAGAGCATGCTTTTTTACGTCTGCGTCTGCGTCTACATTTGGTCATTGTAATTAATAATTGCAGCTAGTAAACATCATCATGAGTTTCGACGCACTTGAAAATTTGATAAATTCACGTATGTTTTAAAAGCGTTTTGTATAGTTTAGTGGTCACTATTTTGCCTATCACGTCTTTGGTGTACAGTGGTATTTGCTCCTTTGATAGAATGTCAAGAAGACGCACCCGAATGCTTGCAGCGTCAGTAGCTAGCCTTTTTTTTAGTGAAGACAGAATTTGCCTGGTGGATGGCGAATGGTCAATGAGTAATTAGCTTCCTGCTATAGATTTAGAGAATTGGCAGTGGTTTTTTTCCCCACGATAGTATTTAATATGTGTTATTAAATTTCAGACTACTGGGATCCATATAATCTGGACACTGGCCTGAGGGACCACGTGGCGCCTGCAGAGGGTTTGGCGGCCTGTGCGCGGGCGCCGCCCTTTGAAAGCGGCAAAGCGACGGGCTCTGTACATGCGCCGCTTCTATAAAAGTCGGTGGTTTGCCAGGCGTCGCTGTCTTCGTGCCGCCGCCGGCAGGCTTCGTCCCCCAGGACCATACCGACGCCAGCGGAAATGCGATCCCTGATGTTTGGGGTGAATTGGACGCGATAGACCAGCTGATATGTAAGTTTGCCATTATATATTTTATTACCGTCTAGAAGTAACAATACTATATAGCCACTAGGTCGGAAATAGACAGATTATTACGCACGTCTTCTCTTCCCTCAAACCATTGTTTCGCAGGCAAAACAAAACCTTTTGTCAGCTGACCGTTTTGAGATTATTAGCTTTTGTTTTCATGGTACAAACAAGAAAAGAGAGATAAAATTATAGCTGTCGTTTTAGCCGTGTTTGCAATGTGTTAGATCAAATTCAATCGTTACCTTTGCGCATTCAATAGCATGTCTGTATACTAAACTATTGGTCCCGGGTTCGATTCCCAACAAGGCTAAAAATATCGGTCTGATAAATTAACAGAGAGAGGGCCGGATTTGTGGATGTTCTATTCTGTTAAGTTATTCATCTTTTATGAATAAAAAAGTGACCCGAGCTTTAGGCTGGAAAACAGTAACGGATTTATATTAAATTATAATATTCAATAAAAAAAATTGCTTTATTTAATTCTATAACAAAAATATTTCTATCAATAGAAAACTTAATTCTGACCATTAAAAATTACTTTCTTCTAATTTTACCAATGTGTGTTAAATATAGCTAGGACTTAGATAAGAACCCAAGATAACCACCAAGTAATATTATCAAAAAGTTAAAAAGATAACATTAAATCAATATTAAGAATGAAGTTAAATGACTTTAGATTCAAATATCTGGATAGATTGTATTTAAATCTAGTCATTTAATTTCATTCTTAATATTTCTTTAATTTCATATTTTTAACTTATTTAAAATATTACTTGGTGCTTATCTTGGGTTCTTATCTAGTCCTAGCTACATTCATTATCACTCCTTACTGTTTTCCACTTAGAATGTTTTCTAAAATGATAATTTGTGTTAAGACATGTTTTCCCAATACCTTATTTAAAACTAGATTTCATCAATCATTAGCGCTGTGTGGTAAACTTGCTTACTTACCGAAATAACAGATGGCGTTGACATGCAATTTAGAGCCAAAAAAATGTTGCGCTCACTCTGTTGTAATGTAGATCTAGTGCTTGTGTACAGATATTTCTTAAAGGTATTCAAATATATACCAGAGCAATGAAGGTGGTTTTTCCTTAATTGTTTTCCACCATATTTCCCCACCAATGTGAGCACACTTGTTATAAATTAAACTTTCATCAACCTTAACACATCCGTGTAATTAGTACATATTATGCATATAACTCAAAAAATTATTAGATGCAATGTTTAAATAAGATCACTATATTAACTTCCAAACAGTGATCTACTAGTACAACTATAGTAGAAGACTGAGGAAGACCTAGAAAGGCATATGGTAAAAATGTGTAGGATACCCTGGTGAAAATCTCAAGAGGAAACCAGTGTATAAAACCAGAGAAATCCAGAATATTAATAATTAACCAGGGAAATTATATTGTTGGTTTATCCGATTATTAAAAAGAGAGAAACCCTATGTATTGGTTTTCTGAGCCAAGGGTCCCAGGTTCAATTCCCTGGCATGGGTGAAAATGTAGATTTCATAGTGATAAATTAACTGCCCTGGACTGTATTTTTACATGTACTAGGGTTCGAGTGTATTTATTACATACACTGCTAATGTTGGTTTGTTATGTTTAGGAAAAAATTGTAACATATTATATTAATACCGAAAGTAGTTTGAAATTGAAAAGTATTATATATTTGTGGTATCATTTTAAAGAGAAAAAAAAGACGCCTAAGTTTGGAACAATTATATTTAAAGTGATTACTTTGACATGTGCTTGTGTGCTATAGTTCAAATGGAGGGTGAAAATGGCGGCACCATCCTTCCTCCGTCGCCGGCGGTGAGACCATTTCATCCCACCGCAGGAGCACCACCAATAAGACAGGGAGACGGTGTTCGATCCTAAGCTGCGGCGAGGCAGACGGGGTCCGCGGTCCTCCCGCAACCCTTGGCGGCGGCGACAGCGGGACCATCTTCAGCAATTGGAGGCCCGGTAAATCAGGTTGGTGGAGCATTGTCTCAAGGTGTCCCTTTTCACATTTTTATGTCGGGCGTTAAATTGATCATACAATTAGGGACGCCCGAGAGCGATCGTGACGTTCGATCCTGGCTTGAGGAGCAAATCAATGCTTTGTTAGGGCATCTCCAGGATCATGGAGTCAGCGCTGAGGATCACGTAGGTCTGCTATTAGTCAACACAGACTCCTCGTAAAGACCTGTATTTGTCTCATTTAGGCGGGCAGATTAGCTTGACGCACAGACTGTGCTTTTTAATTTAGAACAAGTGTTACGAAGCAATGCTTCGTTCCTCACTTCGTCCTCCTTGTGTGTCAAGTTACACCACTTTAAAGAGCCACGCAGGAGGGGTAGTCATAAATGTGATAAACTCACTCCCGCAAGCTCATATAGCCGTAATAGCCAAGGAATCATTACGATTAAAAATGGCGGCGACCCACTTTGTCTTGCCCGTGCATAGGTTGTCGCCAAGACTGTGTGTGACGTTTAAAGAGAGCCAGGATGCATGGACGTGAACACCTTTAAACAAATCAAAATTGGTCATCCTATTCAAAAATACAAAGCAGAAGATTTATGCCGTGATGCCCATGTGAATCTTCTGAAAGGTGGTGGAATAAATGAACTGAAACAATTTCAAACATACCTCTCCGAATACAAAATCACAGTGTTCAGGGAACGTTGGGGGAGACAAGTCCTTTATAAGGGCCCTACTCCTTCCAAACATTCCTTTAAGGGCTACCATGATTTGTATTTTCACGACACTAAGTAAAACCATTTTGATGTCATAATATTCTTGACAGCCGCATTTAAGTGCTCGTACTTTTGCCGCGAGTGTCGTGTGCCATTTGATCATAAGTACGAGCACAAATGCGAACCTGCGTGCAAAAAGTGCTACGATAAAGCGGTTTGCTGTGGAGGTCGAACTGTGACCTGTAAAGACTGTGGGCGTTGGTTCACAAACCAAACATGTTTTGATAGCTATAAGCGTCCCGGTTTTTGCAAAGGTTACATGTCGGTCTGTGGTGTTAAAAAGGTTTGTGAGGTATGCGGGCAATTTTTCAGTTTGGAAAGATCAAATTATTCACATAGGTGTTATAGACTTTTTGTATATTATGCGAGACCTATCGTCTTTATGGTCATTTCTACTATATGAAGCAAGCCCCATCCAAGCCATCACTGGAAAAGAGCACTTTCATGTTTGTTTTCTATGATTTTGAATGAAGACAAGAAACGCTTCTTCAAGGTGCGGTAAACACGTACTTGCACGAACCTAACCTCTGTGTCGTGCAGACGTGTTGCAAGGCCTGCCTTCATATCGATGTAAATGGCCATTATTGCACCGAGTGCAGGGGCAATAGGACTCGCACATTAAAGGGTGATACCACAATGGCCCAATTTTTCTGATTTATAGAGCAAATTAAAGCAACAAAATTTAAAGATATCACCCTCCTAGGCCATAGTGCGAAGGGCTATAATGGGAATTTTATTTTAAAGTACATGATGGAGGTAAAAAAATTAACTCCAGAGCTCATAATGAACGGTGGGAAAATCATGTCCATGCGTTACGGCTCGCTCCACTTTATTGACTCGCTGAACTTTCTCCCGATGTCGTTGTCCATGATGCTCAAGACATTCGGCTTGGACGAGTCTTTGGCCAAGGAACATTTCCCCCATTTTTTCCATAAAAAATAAAACGCGGGGTATAGGGGTCCCCTGCCGCCAAAGGAGGATTACGGCATCGGTGAGATGTCGGTTAAGTGGAAAGGAGCACTTTGAGAAGTGGTATGACGCGTTGGTTAAAGAAAATTATGTCTTTGATTTTAACCGCGAGTTGGAACTGTATTGTGTGAAAGACGTAGAGATAATACGGAAGGTCTGCCTAAAGTTTAGAGACATGCTTATGGAAAAAGCAAGGGTGGATTCTTTCAGAGAGGCGTGTACGATCGCAGGAGCGGCCATGTTGGTTTACCACAGAAGTCACCTTAAGGAGAACACTATCGGTATCATCCTTAACGGTTGCTACCGGTGTGCAGACCAACAGTCGCACGTCGCCGTACAATGGCTGTGCTGGGAGGCCCACCAACTTGGTGTCTCTATCCTTCATGCGGGTAACGGCCGTGAGGAATATGTGTTAGGGCGACGTGTAGACGGCGTTGTTAAAGCTGGTTATACCACCACCGTCTTCCAGTTCTGGGGCTGTTATTGGCACGGGTGCCTCTCTCTGTTATCCTGACATCACTACCCCTATCAAATTCAGCCCCCACGAGACCATGGAGACGCGCTATGAAACGACCATGGCTTGTTTGCAAAAATTTAAGAATGCCGGCTACACGGTCGTAGAGATTTGGGAGTGTACGTTTAATGTTATGAAACGCTACAGACAAGGACTTGAAACAATTTGTACTCCAGCACGAGGTGTACAGCAAGGAGCCCCTCAGTCCCAGGGACGCATTCTTTGGCGGTCATACAAATTGTATCAAACTCAAGTACTTGGATGTGTGTTCGTTGATTACTAACGTTTGCAAGTACAAAAAATAAATCATTTTCATAATCCAGACATAAAGGGGGTCGTCGTGGAGTGTTTCAATCGCATGCTGAAAATTAAAATGTGAAAATATTTCACCGGATTCAACACTCACAACTACATCGATGTGCTGGACAAGCTAGTTCAAAATTATAACGCTAGTGTTCCATTCAACTATAGGAATGGCTCCAGCGTCAGTCAAGCCTATTCACGTCCTCAAAATATTATCATGGTTCCGAAAACATTGGGCTAAAATTAAAATTGGTAAAATTTTGTTCGAGGTTGGCGATTATGTGCTTTTAAGTAAAGAAAAAAATTATTTTTGACAGAGGTTACAAGCCTAATTTTACCCGAGAAATATTAAGCGTAGTTAAAGTAATTCCTAGACTTCCCCAACCGGTCTATTCGTTAAAGGATTTCCAGGGGCGACCTATAGAAGGACATTTTTATAACTAAGAACTAGTTTGCGTACGTCGTCCGACGATTTTTCAAATAGATAAAATAGTAAAGAGTAAGAAGATTAAGGGCATTCAACATCATCTAGTCAAGTGGAAAGGATTTAAAGTTCTTTTAACAGCTGGGTACCTGCGTCGGACATTAAACAAATATGAGTCAGTTTTATGTAGCACCACCGTCGGATTCGAAGGCCGATTATTACGAAAATAATACACTCTCTTACTATACGACAAAATTGGCACAGTTCATACGGCTAGAACACGACCGGTGGGAGGTATTACTAGCAGAATTATCCTAACCCGTAGGTTTTGAAAGTTTCAAAGATAACATTTTATCTAAGGACAAAGAATTGACGGCAAACGTCGTAGTAACCCAAGTGGGACATGTTTCGCACAGACATTATAGGACCACAGTTGATAGGTGATTCATATGTGAGATGGATTAGAATCATACAGTTCCCCTCCGCCTCCGCACATCACGTGTTCTTTGTTAAATTCTATTTTCCCGTCGAGAAATGTAATTTTGACTCTATAAGTATAGGCTTATACACAAAGTTTGGCAAACGAGTGAATTTTCAATCGGGTCCCGTGACCACCGTAGCGGTTTTACATTTTAGAGGAAAAACTAGATAAATAGATACGAGAGGTAGTAATTTAGCTTGGAGGGAGAGAGAGAGAGAGAACATCGGTCCTGTCTATCACGCCAGCTATAAAATGCAAAGGGGCCGAGGCCTCGGATCGTTCTTGGGCGGACTATTTCGATTTGTCAAACCGTTGTTTGTGAGGGGGCAAAAGCGGTGGGAAAACAGGCGTTACAGACAGGTTCGCACAATCTGGCCGATATAGCCACCCATCCAAAAAGTGAGTGATATAGTTTTAAAAATAAGCGCGTCACTCAGGCGGTCAAGGTACGTGGCTTAAAAAGGGTAAAAAAGCGTAAACGACTTCATTCGAAGGTGGGCGCTAGAGCAAGAGAGAACAAGAGAGCTAAAAGAGATAGTTTCGACTAACTATGGAGTGTTCGAAAACCGAACTCGATCTTTTCGATGAAAAATGCATTAAACGGTAATTAAAAATAACAAAGTGGTCGAATACAAGCCCATCACTTCTGTGGACAACGACGCTCAGTTAGAGTTTTTATATCCCGGAGACGGCGAGTACTTTCGCAACCTCTCTTCGATTAAATTATATCTTCGTATTCAACTGGTGAAAGGGGATGGGACACCGGTCACGGCTGACAATAAAATTGGATGTTTCAACAACTTGATACATTCTTTATTTAGTCAAATCAATATCTCTCTCAACGAAACACCTATTACAACCTCGATAGACTACTATAAGTACAGAGATTATTTAGAGACTTTAACTAATTACCGTCGAGACGCCTCCGACACCCACCTGGTGAACGGTGTGTGTTTTTTGGTTGCCCCTGCCGCTAACAGTGAGATCGCTACATCCACAGAGAAAAAAGGCTTCGCCACGAGATTAGACTTGTTAAAACATCCGGTCGACTTGGTGGGACGTTTACACGACGGCATATTTAATATTTCACAATTTATATTGAAAATGTATCCATGCGCGTTAAATTTTCGCAACAAAAGAGTTTTATCTGCTCATAGACGCAGACAATTTAAATACCGACGTCTGGTAGAAAATTTTAGACGCAACCCTCTTTGTGAAACACGTAGAAGTGTCGCCGACAATTTCAATCGCTATAGAAAATACACTATTCCGAAAGCCGGCCCATGAATGAACCCTCAACTTCTGTTTTAGTGAACAAAAAAATTCAAACTTTCAATAAGAAATATAATTCTAACATAATAATTCTTTAAAAACATAACTTTTTGGTTGTTTAAACTTGAAGACACTGATTCTCTACCCGAGTTCCTGTCTAGGCAGCACAAATCTTGACTGAAAGTACGGAATGTGGAAAAGGAATGCATGTGGAGGTGGAGGGCTGAATTTAAACAGTCACTGCACTTAATGACCTGACTTAAGTTTTAATAACTTTGTCTGCAGAAAATTAATGAAGACAGTATTCTAAGTTGTATTAATACAACAGGAGCTACATGACAGTGAATGACAGTATGTGGCCATTTAGTAATAGTTTTCACTAACCCCTTTCTTCAAGAGGGTATTTGAAACTAAAAAAATTAGAAGTTTCTACTCGGTTTAGTTTTTTGAATGCATGAATAGTGTGGAGTCAAGTGTGGGAAAAGCACAGACTCTAGAGAAGGGTCTGGATTTTTTTTAAACGAAAACAGTATACAATAAGTACAAACATATACCGTAACCGATTTTTTTTATATTTATTAATAGATTTCAATAAAGAACGATTGTATTTGAACTCTTATTTTGTTTGTCACTAACCCATTACTGTCAAATTTAGAATAAAAAAGTATATTTTAGTGAACTTCGGACATAGTGAACAAAATATCTTGAGTCCGTGGAGGTTCATAATAACCAGAGTCAACTGTGTGTATAACTGTTAGAACAGGTGAATAATTTAGTGTATCTGTACAAAATGTTCTGTAAAAATATAAGGATGGATGATGAAACTGACAGACGGGTGAATGCATCTCGGAGAGTAGTTGTATGTAAGTGGGCTGTTGCAAATAATAAAGTAGTATCGAAAGAGGCAAAGATGGGAGTGTGTTAACGCCAACAGCTGACTACCAAGTCATATGAAAGTCATATCTTGAACACAAAGCAACTATTACATTGACACCCAATATTTTCATATACCTAGCCACTTTAGTAATTGTTTATTGTAATCAATGAGTGTCCAGCCAAACTATATTTTAAAATTTCCTGTCTTTTCCAAGTTTTCCAGGAACAATTTCCAACTTTTTCAGTAGCTAAATGTTACAAACATTATTTTATTAGGCTCGCAAATTAAATAATGGAATAATATTTCTAGACACATTCATAATCTGAAATTGTGTCACTCGATGACGGAGTTAAAGAATTTCAGTCTAAAGTAATGGGCTATTGTAGCGTATATACGTGTGATCTAAGTTAGATTTCAGTTATATCATATTGAGTACACTAGTACAGTTTAAAATTGTTTTGAGACACATTATTTTTTAGTTTCTTCTTCCAATAGTGTAATCGAATTCCTTCATATGTGCATAGACATGAAAACTTGGGCTAAAAACCCGTAGAGAGGGGTAGAAAGATGATTGTGTTAAAAGAGATTCGTGGTGACTATTAACTAGAACAAAAATGTTATTTTGACTATTGTAAATTAAAGTTGTGTACAATTTTAGTGAATATGTGAAAATTCCAGAAATTTGATCAAATTCCCTGACTTTTCCAAAACTTTTCCCTGATCAAGTAAATTCCCTGACTTTTCCCTTTTTTCCAGGTCGCTGGACACCCTGAATCAGGACAAGGCATTTAGATCTAATGTAATTATTATTGTATTGAATTTATAGTTTCCCCCAACATTCTCGCAAACAACTATTTATTTCTAGCTATTAACATGATGGCAGTGGAATATTCAACACTAACAAAAAGATAACGAAATAATTGGAAAATATGAGTCTAGCATAATCCTATGTTTTACTTTCAAATAAATTTGTTAATTTGTGTTATAATATTATATTCATGATACACTAACCAAAGGCATGACTTTTTATTACTTTAATGAATGGTAGACATTTTGTATTTTTTTTAATTCCAAAAAAAGTTATAGGAACATATTATATGTATATACTTAACGAAGATGGGGCGAATAAGGTTCGTAATAACATTAAGGAGACCAATTTCGGTGAACGTATGGTTTAAGGCACTACTCTCATAGTGGAATAAACTGCCAATCACGGGGAAATCGAGGTTCGAAACTCGGTCGGGTGTACTGAGGGTGGTTTTTCCAAAATGTTCTTCCACTATACCTCCAGGCAAATGCGGGAAGACTTCTTCTAAATATAATCTTCCTAATACCTAAAACCACTGGCGTAATTTGTATATAAGTGTATAACCCAAACGGGTAGTAAGACTCAGTGCTAAAAAAAATAAAAAAATATTAAGGATGATTTTCTTATATGCATGGAGATGGGGGGGATTGTATCCTCTGGAGTGGGGTGGTCCAAAGAAACGTTAATTTACCATCAGAGTCAATTTTATTATTTTACTTCTAATAATATTATAGATCCAAGAACCATTCTGAACAAATAAAAGCATATTCAGGGATAAAAATAAAAACGTGAAATTTAATTAAAGTAGAACAAGTAGGCAGAACATTGATTTAAGAGTATATCAAAAGTGTTTAGTAAACCTGTGAATGTTACTATGAATGAAAATAATGAACTTTGGTAGTTACCTGAGAGGTTTGAAATACTCGCACAGATAGTCATATCTCCAGTCGGGGACAGGAACACGACGTGCCTGGAACAAATATTCAGTTTACAACACCCACACATTACAGCGACACAGCACCCTTTACAACACCCACACATTACAGCGACACAGCACCCTTTACAACACCCACATATTACAGCGACACAGCACCCTTTACAACACCTACACATTACAGCGACACAGCACCCTTTACAACACCTACACATTACAGCGACACAACACCCTTTACAACACCCACACATTACAGCGACACAACACCCTTTAGTATGGACAAACACTAACACACAATAATGACACATTTTAAGTTAATGTGCAATTATTTAAAAAATACCCTACAGAGGTGTATCAGGTAGCAAAACATAAGTTACAGAGTTTAATTTTATACATGGTGTGGCTTAGAGGAGTTATCACCGTGGCTATAGGCACCAGGGCGTAGATAATAAAAGCAATCACTATGCGAACATTAACATTCAAAAATTCAGTAATAATATTAAAAACTACAATATAAAAGCTATACATTTTAATGAATCGTGTTACATTTAGGATAAGTAACATTAAAAACAGATAATAAAAAATAACTAAAACGAAATGAGAAAAAACAGGATTAGGGGAAAAAACTTTAATTGTTTATATGAAAAACCACCTGCTTAATAAAACTCAGCAGAGTCGCCAGTCGGATAAAATATCTGGCAAATGTGCAGCAAAGTACGTTACTATTATGCAGCATGTTTACTGTTGATGTGGTTCGTGAAGTCACGGACAAGACCAAAGTACAGTCACGGCAAGTGAGGAAACATTGAGGGGAACTTGGGAGGGTGAGGTTTCTTACAAGTGTGTACGAACGACTCGGTTTTATCGACAGACAGCCTTGGAATTCATTTTTTGAGAGAGAGATTGAAGCATTGGACGAGACTGTTAATTTAAGGATGTTCTTCACCGTGATATTCGCGTTAAACATGTACTCACGTCATGTAAGTTGTCCACTCTAGAATACACTTGCAGTTTTCTTTCCCTTTAGAGAGTAACTAATTGTTACCAGCCATTACTTCTTGGGATACGACATAAGTGTAAGCTGATAGGCAGATAATAGATACGCGACAAAGTGAAAGTATTTGTGATGGTAGACTTATTTTCTTGGCCAATATGGTTACTAGTCGCACACCCCTAGATTATTACTGTATTTTAGGAGTGTTCGAGAAGACCATCGTAAAGTTGGTTAATGTATGTGAGTCAGTGAGTGTGAGATAGGGGGAATTTGAGAGAGCGTGAGAGCGTGATAGAGTCTGATAGAGAGAGATAATGTGAAACTCTAGATGTGGTACTCAAACATTACGGTACTTTGAAATATCAATCCCTCAAAATTATTATCACCATGGAAACATAACTGAACTTATTGTATTTGTAATAATGTTAAAAGATAGATGGGGTACACAAAACATTGCTTTTAAATATCATATCCTCTAAATTAAGTGGTAAAATGAAAACGTAGCTTAACTTATATATTTGTATTGTGTTACTATTTGCTAAAATGAACATCAAAACCCTTTATTTGAAAAAAAAAACACCAAAACTCATACTTAGATAATTACAATGACTAATTTTTTAAACATTATTCAAGATCATTTTATTGTTTTTGAGATTATAAATTATAATACATACCAAAACATATTTAAACATAATTTTATCTTGCGCGAAACAAAACTTAGACAGTATTTTCACGAACTTAACTTAACTTTTTAATTTTCGAATGATGCTCAATATTATTGATTTAAATGCAAATTAACGATAACACCATTCCAATTTAAAATAAATGTTTACCCAATTTAGGCATCCCAATTTAGATGTGCTATGACCAGCATCCAAAGAGAAATATTCATCCAAAAGGAAAATGTTGATATGTTGATGTGTTCGGACCAACAAATAATGAAGATTGAGTTATTATTTTTTAGCCAAAAAGATATATTTTATTTAGAGATTTATAGCCGTGCAGCAAATAACGGTTTCCGTGGTGACTAAAAAAAGAATGAAAAACTGAAAATGATCTGTGAAAATCGGGTTTTCGTGGAAAATTACTATTTTTCCCGACACCCTGGACTCCTAACAGTTAAAATGAGTGGTCGTTTGACAAAATCTGTTTAGTCATTTCTTCGTAATTTTTATTACTTGAAAAGGGCTCATCAAATTATATATAAGATAAGTATGCTCATGAGCCTACGGATTTTCAGAGAATTTTGTTTCCATAGTTTGAATTTCAATATTTTGTTTTCCTTTTGCAATTATTCAAGATAAGTTTTAATGGTTTCAGTTTTTTCACAATTGGTTGACTTGTTTCATGGCTTATGTTTTGAGAGACACAACGAGCAACAAATACACCTTCTTTGGTTTCCTTTCTCTGCATATTTATAGAATATAGTATATCGCCCATGGACGTGCCTGACTTTGCAATGTTGGAGGAAGACTTTATTTCTAACTCTGGGGGGTTGAGGTGGGGGAGGGGAGGAAAGACATATTATTACCAACTTTGAGGAGAGCACATATTATTACCAGCTTTGGGAGGGGGACACATATTATTACCAGCTTTGGGAGGGGGACACATATTATTACTTTACTATTGTCATTCTCTATAACCACTACTTATATAACATAAATGTAGCCGAATCTAATTTTACCTTTTAGATACTTAATTCGACACTCTCAGTTGAACATTAATATAAATTCACGATTTTCAGTACACTCCAAATTGGTTTATGAATAGGCCTACATACAAGAGGGTTATTAATTTTATATTGATTAGTTAACACTAAATTTAAGTGAACATTAACGTCGCCAGACACGTTACTTCTTTCATTGGCTACAGTATTTTATAAATTTGTTTATGTAATACAATAAATAATGATCTTGTACAATACATATTTATGTAATAAAGCCACGTGATGTATTACATTTAAGAAATGTTTCTCAAGTATGTTTTAAGGTGAGATGGATAACTTGATGGATGAATGGACTTTCCCATAGAGTAAAAATATTGGGAGTGATACGTCCTCCAAATATTTTTACCCGCCATGATATAATTTACTATTTGTTTCATCAATCTAATATCAGGCCTGGACTCACGGGTAATATTTTTCCTTTGGATAACATTTCTGAAACACCACAAATAAGGGAGGGTACAGCAGGCAATTTTAATTTGTTTTTCTTAGGTAAGTTTAGCAGTTAGGCCTCAAGGTATTGTTCATATTCATCATGGAAAAAATATTCTGAGGAAATAAAATACAAATCAGGATTCCTTTTCTATACCGTTCAGTAGTGATTAAATCTTCGTCTGTCATCAGAATCTTTAGGAAAGTATTGTGCATGATACCATATCCCTTGGTTATATTACTTTAATATCACACGGCAACGATAGTGTTGGTACGATACTTTCATTAACACTTCACGCATAAATAATAGGAAAGCTTACAAAAAAAACACAAACATTTACTATTCAAAGTGACTTTGGTAGCATACTTGACATAAATAAGAAGCTAATAACGAGCGCGACACCGCACAGTCACATGTATTGAACAGAAGCAAGCTTGGCTAGATCACTAGCCGACGTCACAGCAGCGCTGCACGCTAGGGTAGAGCTCCGGACATTTCTTAAACAAGCACCACAAATAAAAAGTCTGGTTTGTTTCCATTCTCATAATTTCCACAAAATCCTGAATTGTATTCATTCTGATTTGTATTCATTTAATAGCGGTGCCACTTGTCTGATAGATGGCAGCAGCAGAGACTTTCCTTAACTCATTCCGTGCTTACTAGAGAGCAGCACTATCCTTATAGTAATATATTTAAAAAAGATAAATACTTATTTGTGTTTCTCTTAAAATAATTATATAAAGGTACTTTACAAATGATTGATTTTTAAAAATAATAATTATTTAGTTTAAAATTGGTACATGGGGAAGCATTTCCTAAACTAAAGTAATATTTTGAATAGTTTGAAAAATTTAATATTTTTGGATCCAGAAATTTCATGAAAAATGTGTTGACGCCTGAAAGGTTAAGTTTGGTTCGAGTGGGTTCGTTTATAATATTAAAAATTATAACTATTGTCTATTAAATACTTTGGTGCCATGTTGTGACATTCTTTGAGTATTCATATTATATATAATAACGTTTTTCTGTGATTGATGAGGGTTTTGTTGTATTTTACCATTTGAATTTTGTTATTATTGGAGATTTGTTTTGCTTCTGTGTGTTGAGATAGAAAAAAATATAAAACTTAAAATATGATGACAAAGAAAAACCAGGAATCCCGCTCCCTTTGTATACCTACTATTATATAAATAAACATAAGTCATTAACTTATATGCTTACTGGTACATAATCACTTTTAACCATAGTCTCAAGAATTCCCTTCATTTCGTAAGATGAATTTTATTATTTGACAGTTAAAAGCAAAGATTTTAATTTTTAACAATGACCTCCCTCTCGTTTCATTTCAGATGGATAGATTGTTAGGAATTTCTACTCATAGTTGGCCTAATGTGGATAAATTCAGATTGTCTGGACATATAGCTGTTGCGGAGAGTGGTAAATATAAACACTTTTGGGGGGGTTTTCAATCAAACTTAACAAAACTAGTACATAAAACGTAGGCCTGTGTTCAAGTTGAGTATGATACCCTATAAATAAGATTTCTTAATCAACTTTTTATTTGTGGTGCTTGTTGAAGAAATGTCTGAATGAATACTTTTCAGAATGGATACAATTGTCTTCTCTGTCAAATGCGGTTAACGGGAGCAAAACAGGGAAGATCCAAGGTGGGCCCAGCTAGGATTATCCTGGCCTGAAATATAAGGATTAAGAAAATAAAGAACATCAGCTAATCTTACTTCCTTTCCCCCACCCCACCCTCATCCCCGGTACAGTGATAAGTTATAAATGTTGATAGACCAATGCTTTATATAATCCGTAGATAGTCCTTATGCTTTGCCTTGTTTTCTGATATTTAAAAATAAGAGGAACATCAGATTAGTGGTAGATAAGTATAAAGTTAATTAGAGAATATAGCAGTAGGCTATTACGCCTAAACCAACGATCCAAATGTCAATGCAGTTTCTTGGTCAAGGAAGAGTCTACACTGTAATAATTGACCTAAACAAAGTATATCAGGTTCCAATGAATGAGGCGTCCAAACAGAGATCAGCTATATACAGAGTGGGCCTACATTAATTCATTGTCTTGCGATTCGAATCACTACGGGACACCAAATCCTCTGGCAACTGTTACACGAAATATTTGTAGACATCCAACATGTCCACTTATTTATCCATTTTGATGAACCCATCCTTTATTCGAGCACACACGCAGCACGCCTGACCCATGTAAGAGAGGTGCTGAGCAGACTAAGGCGGGCGAAGTTGACAGTAAACTCGAGAAAGATACGATAGCTGTACCGGAAATCAATTTCTTAAGACACTTTATGTCACAAAGAGGAGTATTTATGGACACATGTAAAACTGTCACGCTTCCTGGATGTGATGGGGTTATTTGGCAAAGTCATTCCCAGTTTATCCGCAAAGACTCACCCATTGTACCAACCTGAGAAAAGGGGTAACTAATTAGTTGCTGAAGAGGGTCACTCCAAATGCTAAAAGAGTCACGATTGTTCACACTTGTACTGAAAATGACGAGCTTCGTGGATAAATTTATATCGTAAAAGGACGTGTAGTCTCTCATATACGGTCTATGGTATTAGGAGCAGCACTGGGTCATCTAAACTAAGGTATGCTTGAGCCCATACCATCGCTTTTGCGAACAGAACTCTCCACAGACACAACGTATGAACTCAAGATGTTAGCGGTGATGTTTGGGGCATTAACAAGATCATAACCTCTTTGAGCTACATTACAAAAAACAGACTCTGATATGGCTTTAACCTTACCCGAGACAAACGGGGAAAATATGAGGATGGATAGCTTAGGATAGAGAGTTAAGATTATTAACCTATTTAGCCTAAATTTATTCAAGACCATCACTTAGATAAGTGCAACAAACTGTCAGAAAACAAAACAAGAACTATAGGTCCATGAGACACTCATTATATAGATAAGTGGAACAGGATGTTAGAACACAGGAAAAGCTCTATGAAGCAATATATATCATTGACACAAAATGTTAGATTACAGAACAAGAATTTTCAATGAATACAATAATCTAAGCCCACCATGTATATGAGCAAAAATGATGGCGTATTAACCTATGCACCATGCTTAAAGATTCCCATGTAAATAAGAACAGAAAGGGACTATGATGAAGTAAAGTGAGGCGAGTCCGTCACGTATATAAGCGTAATATAATGTTATAATACATAACAAGGTGTCTAAACACGTATTAGGATACAAGTCCATCATGCAGAAGAGTTTAACATGATAGTGAAATAACGGACAGGGAGTATTAATCCTCATACTATCGGTCTTTTGTTTAAGTGAATTTCATTGGGGTCACGTCCATCATGTAGGTGATTGAAAGAGTAAAACAAAAGTATGAATTCGTAATATAATGAAAGCTCGTCAAGTTAATGGGTGGAACATGTTGATAGAATACAAGGAAAAGAGTGCAGAACTTATTTATATGATATAAAAACAGCATGCAGAAGTGGAACTTGGTTCTAGCAAATAAGACAAGGACTCACTTACAATGGCGAATCCCTGGCTGAAAGTACATTTTTCTGGACCCGTACTACATACAAGATTCTCAATCGGAACTATCAGTCATCTAAATGTGTGTACAGATAGAAGGTATATTAATTCATCTTGGTCATTGCTATGTGCACGATTCGGGGCTTTGATCACTGAATATTGCTCAAATGTAGAGTAAGTATGATGCATGATCTTATCCATGAGGGATTAAGGAAATATGATACATGGCCCCGATCAACAATTTATGATCAAATACCATTTAAATACGATGCATAACTTATATCAATGAGCGATGATCAAATATTGTGAAGTATTATGCATGACTTTGTTCAATGAACCATTATCAATTCTCCAAAATATGATGATAAGCAGTCACATCAGTATGATACATGGCGTTGATGGATCATGACCCATGAACCACGTAATGGCGATAAACCACCATGCAGGGCGTGGGAGGGTCATTTCTGCAGACCAGGATGAGTATTTATGCTATAGGGGAGGGCGTCAATAAATCACCGCGCGGAATTCAAGGAAAGAGAGGATAGATCGTTGAAGCCAGAATCTGGAGGGGGGGGGGCATCCCAGCCCTCCTGTATTTGCATTAGCAGAAGGAATAAAACCTCCTTAATGACTCTATTTAACCATTACATGACCAGTAAGAATCAGACACACTAACCTAATTGACAACATCACAGTTGAGTCATAACGTATTAGTCTTATTTATTTTATCAATCAATTTATCTTGACGCTGTATTCTTTATTGGACATATTTTTAAACAACTTCTTATTAGAAGCTTACGATATCTTTATTTAATTACTAGAATGGGTTAGAGTAATGAAGGGCTTATTTAGAGGAAATGTATCCGCATTTGTTTCAAACGAAAGATGAAAATTACTAAGAAAAATCTCTCCTCTGTACAATAGATTGACCTAGATTCGTTGCCCAGCCTCCTAGTCTATTGCTAAAGTGATGCTTTATAGACTGTGCCGTGTATAGTAAGCCCTCTTTCGATTACCAATATTAATTGAAAATCACTAAAATTTGGCATTCTAGAAATATGTCTTATTTGATTTATTAATTATAAAGTCAATATATAATATTAAGAGCTTCTTTTATAGTAATGGTAGTATTTAAGTATGAAAACCGTATCTGACAGTTACAAAAGTTACTCAAACTATTTTAATATATTCATATATCAAGTCATGTAATGTGCAGCTGTCACTTTTTATATGTAGTATATACTACCAACACAATAATAATAATATAGTATATTAAAATGTTTTGAATGTTGACCGTGGAAATAGCGCGTATTTTCTAAACCTTTTTTCAGCCAGAGTCCAAATATCCAACAGATTTGTGAGAACTTGGTTTTGTTACCGAAATTCTTTTAAACGAGTCGACAGTATTTCGAGTCTAAATGAATCGCATCAGTTTCTTGTCAATTAATATAATGGTTGAGATTTGTGCCGTAATAATTATAATAAATACGAGAGAAATAAGTAAGGAGGCCGGCCATACGATAACAATAACAATTAACTACCCCAGCGGGACGAAGGACACGCAACCTAGCGTTTACACAAAAACACAAAACTCGGTTTGAGTCAACCACACCATTGCATGTCGGGTAGTTTTGACACAGACCACAAGTCACAATGAGACCTTCTCAAGTATTGTTATTATCGACTACACAATGAGCTTGACTTACTTAAAGAGAACAATGAGATCTCGTTTGGAGATCATCTAGAGTTCCAGACGACCTAAATCACTTCTCGATAACTCGCACTCACCACAAATGTTACCTTCCCACGGTCATGTTTACTTTCTTTAGACACGCAAACAAAAGTTGTTGTTGTTGTTTTGGAAAATTGTATGGTCCTTTTGAAAAAATCACATGGGGCTAAATCTTTTTATATGCTAATGACACAAAGGGAAAATAGATATATGATTTCTAGTAATGGATTTATTTATTAATTTGAAAAGCGACTCAACATGTTTAGAGAAAGCACATAAGGTATGATATTGGATAAGACCCAAATAAAACCACAGTAAGAAAAACTAAGAAGAGTTTGGAACAATAATGACTATATTTTTATATTGTTGTTTGTTTTCTGTGTTGCAATTCTTACCACAAGTCCAAGATGTCTGCATATTATAGTTTCTCCTCAATTGGATTAAAGCCCAATATTTCAAATTATTGCTTATTTAAATAGAATTGCCTTGTTTTTTTAACTTGATGAGCTACAGTGTTGATGAACAATATTTATTTTTTAATACGCCGTTTAACTAAAAAGCATGTTAGATTCACTAAGTAAAAGTTATGATTTGTCATATACAATTTGCAAACAGAACAATAAGTTACACCAGAATGTTGAATAAAAGATTTTTTGTAACATTTAAATGTGTATCAAAGGTAAGCTATTTTCCTTAGATATCAGAATATATCTTATTATTAATTGTCCCATATATTGCTATACCAAGTCAAGTTATAATATATATTGTTTGTCAAATGCTTTGTTGCAACAAGTCGAGCTATAATATATATTCTTGTTTGTCAGATGATTTGTTGCAGCAAGTCAAGTTATAATATATATTATTGTTTGTCAGATGGTTCGTTGCAGTAAGTCAAGTTAGAATATATATTATTGTTTGTCAGATGCTTTGTTGAAGCGAGTCAAGGTATTATATATATTATTGTTTGTCAGATGGTTCGTTGCAGCAAGTTAAGGTAATATATATATTATTGTTTGTCAGATGGTTCGTTGCAGTAAGTCAAGTTAGAATATATATTATTGTTTGTCAGATGCTTTGTTGAAGCGAGTCAAGGTATTATATATATTATTGTTTGTCAGATGGTTCGTTGCAGCAAGTTAAGGTATTATATATAGTATTGTTTGTCAGATGCTTTGTTGCAGCAAGTCAAGGTATTATATATATTATTGTTTGTCAGATGGTTCGTTGCAGTAAGTCAAGTTAGAATATATATTATTGTTTGTCAGATGCTTTGTTGCAGCAAGTCAATGGTATTATATATATTATTGTTTGTCAGATGCTTTGTTGCAGCAAGTCAAGGTATTATATATATTATTGTTTGTCAGATGCTTTGTTTCAGCAAGTCAAGTTAGAGTCACGATCGCACGGTGTCACTAACAAGACGTCACTCACGCACTAGAGTGGGTTGCTCGTGTCGAAGAGGACGGGGTTCAAGTTCCGGTCAGGTGGTGTTTCCTCTGTAACATCCCATTCCCCTTAACGAAAATTCACATACATATTCTCTAAATTATATATTTTCCATCCCTAACCCATCATTGTAAATAGGCAGTATCCCAAACCGGTAGTAAAACGCGGTGCACAAAAATAAGCTTCGTTAAATTGTTCTAAATATGGATTGTTGTCATAAACAGGCATGCCATGATAAAAGGCTTTATTCTTTTAGAAAAATAATGTTTAGTAAATTTTTTTTAATGTAACAGTCATATAAATTATAGAAACTTTTTTTAATGTAATAGTAGACTAATATAAATCATATAAGTTTTTTTTAAAATAACCGTAATATAAATCATAGAAGGAACTAAATATCAGTAATGTGTTCTTGAAGATACACCACGAACAATGCAATAATCCTCCATAGTCCAGATTTTATACCTGAAAGTTAAAAAAAAGTCAACTATCCATCCAAAAGCACAATAGGTTTGTATGGCTACTCCCCGACTGAGTTTAAATTGTATGCACATTTTTCAGTGTGCATATTTCTCACCAAGAAATCGCTTGAACTTTTTTTTTTTGTTTACTTGTTGGTTCATAAACTCATCTTCCAAAATCATGTTTACAGATACATATTTTGAGAAAATTAGTGGAAATTATGAAATCACCAGGGTGGAGTGAAAATGTCAGTTTTTGAAAATCAAATCGGAATAGCTTGGGTAGTAGTATGATAGCTGTATTTAAAAGAAACCCAAAGAATATATTATTTTTATAATCATTATTATTAGGTGTTTTGTCTTACGACAGGTCCATTCCTGTTGTCAGTGAACTTAGACTGCCAATGTGCCCTGTCTTCTGCCTCCTCCTTCAGAATCCAGAACGTTCTTCCTTCCTTCAAGTCATCTAGTATTTGAATCGTTCTCCCTAAACCTTTACTTCTATGACATGCAGAAGACAGTTTCTCCTAAGGATGTTTCCGATCCAGTTTTCTTTATACCGAAGAATCACATTCAAAAATGTTCTCTACTCACCCATTTTTCTTAAGATTTCATTTATAACTCTGTCTGTCCATCAGATCTTCTCAAGTCTTCTTCAGAGCCACATTTCAAAACTCTCCAAGTATATAAATATACGTGTGTTTTAGGAGGTGCCCAAGAGACTGGATTTTTTTATTTGTGAAAATCAAGATTTTTTATTAATGTGAAGAAAGTAAAGTATCCACGGAATTTTAAAGTGATATTCGTCAAAAGCTATTGAAACATCTCTTCAAAACCTGCTAAGATGGCTTCCATTATTGGTTGTAATATCAAGAGTGCTAATAATTTGGACATTTACGCCAAATATCAATGTTTTTGTGTAACTGTGATAAAACACTATGACATACATTATCAATATATGGATTGATTTCTTAAATTTTGGACGCCTTCGACTAAAGAGTGTTGGAAAAAATAATAGTTTGATGTTTTTCCATATTTTTGACGTCTTTGACTTTAAAGATTTTACTAGAGACAATCAAACGTTGAAACCTGTCAGCTGTTTGATTATATCGGCTGTTGCTTTTGTTATTAATGCGTAAATAATTCGCATTTAATAAAGTTTCTGTTTGTTTCAGATTTGTTTAATCACAAGATTGGGGCGAAGTTGTCCGCTATTTGGCTTGCCGCAGCAAATGAATCAATCTCAACTACCTACCTACTCTGATGTGATACCGTACGCTACTTGTGGGTAAAACATGAACTTAACTCAACTCAAAATACAAGAAGCCGATTGTGGATTAAATAAATGAGGTGACAACTTTGATGATAACTTTGATTGGAGCAATTTGTCAAAATCATCGCTCTCCTTCATAAAAGAATAATACAACTTAATCGTGCATATCATGACGAATATTTATGAAAATACAAAAAAGTGACAGTTACGAAGAGAATATTCGGAATTTTCAAGAGGATTCTCAAATAAATATTTGTCATTTGTAGGTGCATGTGTGAAAGTTTTGAGTGTTTGAGTGTTGCTAATGAGAGTGGTGGAGGGGGGGGGGATCAAGAATTCCCATATAAGAAAGGGATTTTCTAACTGGCTAGATAACATATATATATATATAATTATTGGGTCGGTAGATTTAGTAACTACCATGAGTAAAAAAGAAAAGTGAAGATTCTACGATTTATTCAGACTCCAGGTTTTCAGCAACCATCAACGTTTTATAATAACATTACACCAACTAGAGAAGAGAAAGAGGGTAGGGATTTACCAGAACCCAGTGGTCCCTACCAGCTGATGACTGAAAACAAACTACTAGTTCCGTCAAATGCACAAGCACAATAAGAACCACTGCCACAGACTGATGATACGCCATAATCTTCGTCAAAACAAACAAAATTAAATATTTCGTTTTAGCTACCGCCTTTAGACGGTACTGGAGTGTCCGCTAGTTCTATTACAGGTAAAATATGGTTTGACAATGACAACTGGTGTGCATTCAAGAAAATTTAGGAATAACTTCGTTTTGGCACTAGAAATGCAGATATGATGAGTCCCCAAATAAAAAAAAGTTGTACCATGTTTTGGGGGGCGGGGCAAAGAGGGACAAATTTGAAAAACTCAACTTTTTGGAACTAGGTCAAGTGGAGTATCATTTTCCATGTAATTTTTTAATGCTGAATCGAATGACACCATTCGCAAGTCGATACGATCAATTTTTACAAAGTTACGACAGGTTGTATGAATAAAAAAAAAATTACACTTTATAAGAGAATACAACTTTATTACATTTATTTCACGTTCAAAAACATATTCTTTGTATCATATTGAATCATCTTAAACTTATTAAATGTCCACAAAATAGCAGTCATCAAAATCAGGGTCATCTGCGTCTTCTTTAAGTCATCGAAGTTATCAAAATCGACTTCAGTTGGCACCGTAACTTCTTCTTTTTCAAGCAGTGTATTGCAGCAGGCTACTCCCTCACAAATTTTGCACAGTGCAAAACAGGTTATTCCGCTTTTATTGCAACTGCACTGAGCTGACGAACAATCAGGAAGAAGATATCAACTTGATTATTTCGTCAGGAGCAGGAGCTAGAGTAGTCCGAACAGGATGTAAGTCACCGTCTTGACGTACCCATCCCCACTGTTCGGGTTTCAATTCATTTCCAAGCCACCGTTGGATGTGAAGGTTTAACCTAAATTAATGTTGGGCAGCTCTAGCAGAAGTAAGGGGAAAGGATTCCAACTTGGGTGTGTTCCTTTTCAAAGACTTCTGGAACTGAGTAAAACGAAGTGCATCGAGAGTGAGGTTTTCTCCCTTAGTTCCGTAGAGATGGAGGAACAGGGTTTCACCTGCTTTCTTCACTTCATCAGTCGTGGCATTCGTTCTATTGAAAGTGTCGACACATTCCATCAAGGCTATCGACTTCATAAGTAGCTTTTTACCTTTGCCGTGTATGGCACTAGTTGTGTCACGCCCGCTAAACGCATGTGTGAGGAAGATGTACAGTTTTATGCCACTGTGTATCTTGGTAATGAGACGGAAGAATACACTTTCCCCCCAACACGTCCTATTTTGGGCTTTAAGAAAAGTATAGGCATTTCAGGTGCTTCAAGGGCAGTTAGGATTACCAGGACGTCTATGTCTTGAGTATCAATGGTTGGTAGTAATTGCTGAGACTTATCTACAGCTGTCTGAACAATTAGCACATATGCATCTCCAGAAGACTGTCTCACCGCAACGTTATTGTTTTCAAGTATATTATACAGCATGATGATCAACTGCTTCTTGTTTTGAGCACTACCCAGGAACCGCTCTTGATTGCCATAAACCGGAGTGCTTGCTGAAATATGAAACTGTGGGTTAATATGCCGGTACCTGCGTAACTGTTCACTCTTTTTCGTACTGTCTGGGTCATCATAACCATCGAATACCACTTTTACGTGTGTTTTTGCCTGCAAGAAATTATTTTTCACGTAGTTTACCTACCGCATGCAAACGTCATGGTAAGTTTTTCAAGTGTCCTTGTGCGGTTTTACAGCGTGCAGCAAGTAACCACCATCAACCAAGAAAGCTTCAGTGCGACTCAATTCGTGTTTAGCAACAGTGATGAATTCATCATACAATGCTTACTTCACGTTTTTCCGCATTCCAGAATATGTAAACGTGGTCAGAGGGTACGGGGTGATTTCATATTTTTAAAAAAACTTGACAAATCGACAGTAGGCTTCCTCCAAATAAGCATTCGTTGATAGAAAATCATTGAATCAGTGTTGATAAATTTGCCATTTACCAATTGGGCCATTTTCTGTCTGCCAACCTCTTTGGCCAAATGGCAATTAAGGAATTAGTTCCAGTAATCCCAGTCCCCAGAAAAACTGGAACTGTCGTTGTGACATTGAAAGGATTGTCGATTTCAAGTCATTGTTGCAGTTTCATGATATCACGACTATCCCTTTTGATACGAATCTCCTAAGAATCAACATGTTGTTCGGAAGTAAAGAAAGCAATGCCAGAGAAATCTTCAATGGCCTCAGTTATCAGAAACAGAGCTGGTTTTGTCAAAACATATGAGCTTAAAACATCGTCGGTGAAACCCCTCTGAACGATTCCCCCCATCACTGTGAATTTTCTGTTTGCAGTCTGTTCTATTACCATGTTTGGAGAAGTACCACTGCAAAATTTATTTGAACGTCTTATTGTGAATTAAGCTGCAATATACCTATCAAACTCTAGTTTTGTTATTTTATTAGGCAAGCTGTACATCTGATGTACATAAAAATGGCTTGCTTTGGCATAATGAGTGTGACCACTTGCAACAAAGTGTGGAATCATCAGGCGAACAGTATTGAGATGTATTGGCCAACTGCATGTTCGTTCAGCTTCTAAGAATCTGCGTAGAAGGGTCACCATCGTCAGGTACTGAATCCACAATTTTGCAGTGGGCCCTTTCTCTTGTATTATTTTCATCTCTTCTTTGAGTTTTGATGCTACACTTATAATCTTAGAATAAGAAAAAAAAATAATTTTGTAAATTGTAAAACTTTAAATAAAGGCTATTTATTTACTGCAACGATAAAAACTACTGGCATAACTAACGGCAAAAGGTGTCAGTAACTTTGCTCTCACTACACGGGTAGAATATTCGAAACTGAAAGGAACACCTGTGCTCTCTCATGAAGTGTAATTTTCGATTTTTTATTTATAAAACCTTTTGTAACTTTGTAACAAGTGATCGTATCGCCTTGCGAACGGTGTCATTAGATTCAGCATTAAAAATACATGGAAAACAATACGGCACTCGACATAGTTAAAAAAAAGTTGATTTTTTCAAAATTTCCTCCCCCCTCTGTTCCCCCCAAAAAATATAGTAAAGAAACTTTTTTATTTGGGGACTCATCAGATCTTCATTTCTAGTGCCGAAACGAAGTTCTTCCCAAATTTTTGTGAGTACAAACCGGTTGTCGTCTATTATGCAACTTTTGGTCTATTTTACCTATACTATTCACCTGCAATTATAGTATCTGATGTACTCCAAGAAGTTGGAATAGTTAGCCCAGTAGATAAAAGGTGTGTTGTGGACAGCTCCAAAATTCAACGTGAAAGATCTAAGAAAAGCTAAAAGATACAAACAAACCAGAACATAGGTTGGACTCTACTTTGAAGCAGAAAAAACAAAAACTATCCTAAGTGGTTCAAGTACTACAAAAAGGTTGTTTCAGAAGGACACTATAAACTTATATCCGAACCAGGACATATTTGACTAGGAAGTATATAACCTGTGGTTCAGGAGAAGCTGTAAAAATTACAACTACCATCTTGAAATGTATAAATTGTAATACTATTGGGTGACCTGGTGGTCTAGGGGTAAGGTGTCAGACTTCTGTGCTAGGGGTCCGGGGTTCAATCCTCGGTCCCGGCACAGATTTATCTGATTACCAAACCCTTCCTTCACCTCTGACAAGATGTGTATTAATCACAACTTGTGGATGTGAGGAATGCCAGGCCTCCACCGTGGTTCGGATTCCACGTTAAACTGTAGGTCCTCCATTTCATCTCACAATCACCCTACCATTGCACATTAGCGTAAGTGCGTATAACCCGAACGGGTAGTAAGACGCGGTGTTAATAATAATAATAATAATATTGATTTGCCATTAATATCAGCTGTTGGTTATGATAGCACCTTTTTCAATACAGGGCCAAAAGGACGCATTGTATGTATTTAGAACTAGAGTTGAAGAAACCTTTACAGTGGTTCAACTGTCAGCTTCATGCAAATGAACTTTTCTGTGGCATTTATTAATGCACCTGTCTGGTGAAACACTAGGTGCCCAAGTGCTTTCAGGCCACATAGGAAAACAATTGCAGTGGTGCGAAAAACTCCCTCTTGTTGATTTTTAAGATAATAAAAACATAATTTCCCGAAGTAGAAGATAAATCTGACCTTAGTACAGACCCAAAATATAGGCTTGATATATTGACAACTAATGTGACTGGAACATGTTCCCAGGATTTAGCAAACAGATGCCCAGGTCACATATCAAACGCCAACAGGATTTTGCGCCTATATTATATCGCCAAGGATACCCTAAGAACACTATCCTCTTTAGTTGTTCTAGTATTTGATCCTACGTGGTTTACCATCAAGACGAAGCCTTTGTGCAGAAATTGAGCTAAGCATCTATTATCAACGATAGAATCAAGTCGTCAACTTAGTAACGATTTGAAAATAGTAATCGATCCTGTCATACGACGAAATGGTTATTTAGGTCAAGCTGAAAATATTTTATTATGCATGCTAGCTGATGAAAGGAAGGCGATTTGAGAACTAGGTTACCATCGCATTATGAAAGTACGAAGTTCACAAAAAGCGTTCAAGAATTCGTTAATTCATCATTCCTGTTATTTCGAAGTTACAGACTACATAGACCTGATAAATTGGTAAAAGGATAAAAGTGAAATTACTGAGCCTTAAATGACTTCAAATTTGTTTGCATAACAACTGCAGGAAATACAGCAGGATTTGGCTAATTTGAAATTGGTCAGTTCGAAAAATTTGATAATCCTAGCCCACCATGATTCACCATTAGATTTCTATTTAAATTAATGGTAAGAAATAACATTTAATTTTAATTTTTGAAGGAAATATTTGGATAATCTGAAACCTATCCAATGTTGTTTTTTTCTAGTTTGTTTTCATTTCAAATCTAACTAAGGCAAGGTGCACACATGCTGAGACAAAAAGTTTCGAAATATGTTTGTGTAGTTGTGTTTCATTGTGTGTCATTACACTTTGACCACAGACTTTCAAATGAATGATTGGATGCACACTTATTGACACAAGGAGTGCACACGAGGACACACAGTGAAATAAAGCAATTCTCTTCCCCACTCTCATGTTTCATCCATAATGTTTCATGTGTTTCGTGGAAAATACGCCGCTGCGCAAGTCGGGCAGTCTGGCCACGTGACGATAGTCTCTTTCAAGTTAATCATTAATGTTTTGTTTGTGCTTCAAAATGCGGATGTGTAGTTTTTCAAAGAACATTTCTCAATTCTTTTTTCGTTGATTGGGTGAACCAAGTATCTCCTACTTGATGCTTTCTCCCGCTTAGCCAACCAACCCCAGGAAATTATAGCTAACACTACATCAGTATCAATATCGCCAACATTACACACCGCCATCTTAGCATAAACCGAATTTTTTTCATTATAATTTTGTTTCATCATGTTTCATTTGAGAAAAATGTTTGAAATTTTTTTTATGTCGTGGTTTCAAGATGTTTCGAAACGTTTTTTGTCAGCATGTATGCGCCCTGCCTTAATGATCTTTATTAAATCACCCCCATATATCGAGAATGTCAAATAAAGTTGTAGTTAGCCTATTGACGTATAGTAAATGAGAAACCAAGGAATTATATACCGGTGGCGAGCGGATTTCATAACAATGATTTAAGTCTAAAATTTTCGTATGTTAATTTTTTTCAAGTTTTTATATTTTGTGTATAAATTTTTATTATTTTATTTTATGTGTGTATTTATTGCGTATGTGTATTTTATATAGCATAATAAAATGTGTGTTGCAAATTTTGAGGAAAATGAATTATTGTGTACCAGTTGTCTATATATCCATGAAAATGGTTAGTTCGAGTTTTTTTTATATATCCGTTGGACTTATAATTAAGAAAGTTCTACTGTAGTTGAAAGTGGTTGTGACATTCCACACTTCCCAAACAGAAGAACGTTGCATCGAGATGATGAGGAGGTTTCTGAAGCTGGTCTGATGAGAGGAAGCAAGGGATGGTTTAGTCAGAGAGAGACTTCATTCGAGACAAAGCAAGAATAGTTACCTAGGAAACTGATGTGTTTATAATATATTCCTAACAAATTGATAAACAATATGTTTTATTAAGTAGTTCATAGATTAGATCATTTGACTCTTGACCTTAAAGTAACCAACAACAAGAGCCACACAGTGAATTTATAAAAATTAATGTCATTTTAAGAAAACATTTTTTTTTTTAAATTTGGAGTGAAATTCTAAGTGTAAGAGGATTTTGGGTGCCTCAAAACGTAATTGTAGAGCAACCATACTACTAATTATGTTGAAATATAGCCTAATATGTAAGCTAGCTACCATTCAATTAAAAGTATTAATAAATGATAAAAGACAATGCACTAACTTTCTTGCATTGTGTGTTATAATTTTCAAAAATATGTTTAAGTAAAACACCTTTAAAACTAAAACCAAATAGTTCAAATATTTTTAACAAATTCCATTTTTTTATATAAGTAATTTGTAAACTACCCTAAAATTATTTGTAATTTGAGAAATTAAAAAGTTATGCCTATTCTTATTTATCATGAAACACTATTTCCAGGTCTCATTTTGAACTCAATATTTAAGGACCATTTTAAAAAATGTCATATTTGTTTTAATTGTCGTAAGTAAACTACCACTGAATTAATTTATTTTAGAAAGATAGAGCTTCAATATTCATTATCATGTAAAAGAGTCCCCCGATATTAATTTTGAACAAAATCGGTATGGATATTTTACAAAATATTCAAAATTTATAAAAATCAATCTTCAATGCCGGTTATCTAATATATATTATTTTATAGAAAACAATAATTATTACTATGTAAAAAACTTAACAGATACCAATTTTGAACCAAATTTATAGTCTATATTAAAGTTTTTAAAATAACGTCATCATTAATCTACCATTTAACAAATTTAACCTAAAAAAAATGAATAGTTTAACAAACTTGTTAGAGCCATTTTCAAACGATATCTAACTTTCGAAAATCATTCATCAGTAAACAAGCCCTTAACAAATTTTTACCTAAAAATCATGTATACAGTGTTATTTGGGGGACAATTGCTCCCGAGATATCAATTTTAAACAACATCGTTAAACCAATTTGTTTTAAATAGTCATCAGTAAACCACTATTAAACAAATTGTTACTCCAAAAACCAGTATACAGTGATATTTGTCATGTCGAACACTCCCAATATACCCATTTGGAACCAAATTGTTAGAGTAATTTTTATAATATTTCAAGTTTTTGACGCTGACCACGCGAACAAACATGAAAGACAAAGTCCATGTTATTATGAATAAATAGCAAACACAAAATATTTCAAGGATATATCCGTTAGAAAAATTAAATATGAAGCCGTTAGCAGTTTACTAATGGTTATGCCAAAAGGGAGTATTAATGAGGAGGGAAACATATTTTAAATGGCACTAATTTTCTTCGGTTTCTTGCTCTGCCCTTAATTGCCCCGCATCCACTTAAACAACAAAATACTTCCAAGAAAAAGATACTGTAGCCTTCTCTTTATCGTTTCGTAACAAGGTTTTCTAACTGACGGAATATAAAAAACTAAGCCATTTGAGAACTTGAAAAGTAGTGTCTATCTATTGAGTACTCTGTTTACAACACAAAACAATCACAGTTTTAAACGGGAAGACAATCAATATCAAAACGAGAAAGATTTCAGTCTGTTTTTTTAAATTTTTATGTGAGGTGTTTAAGGTTGGGATGTTGGGAGCGCGAGAAAAGGTCGGTGTTTTTGCGGTTTTTATACAAACACTCTTTTTTTGGTCAAGAAAAAATCAAATTTCTTTCATCCAAACATATAGGCCTAGAGTTTAATTTTCTTCACAAAGTGATATTAGCAGTTGTTGGATATCTATCACGAACATGGCGCCATTAGATAACAAACTTTTTAAATGAAGATAAAATGTTTTCATTAAATTCCAAAACAAACTCGATGTTTCCATTGGAAAAATATTTGATTTTTTGACCAAATGCGAGGCCTCTACCGTGGTTCGGATCCCACTTTAAACTGTAGGTCCTCCATTTCATATCACAATCACCCTACCATTACACATTAGCGTAAATGCGTATTAACCCAAACGGGTAGTAAGACGCGGTACTAATACTAATATTTTGACCAAACAAAGTTTTGCTATAAAACTGAAAAAAAAAACTTTATTGTGTGTGTTCTCAACACTACCCCCTTAACGTGCACTTTCTAAACAGAATGAATATATCAGCACACGACTTAAAAACTAACTTAAATCTAGAACAGACACAATGCCCAGCCCTTGGTCGTTAATTCATAGCTGTGAAAGGGTTAGCCCCCATTTCACCAATGAAAATCCTTTTGGCCATGCCAAGAATCGAACCAGAGGTTCTTGGCTCAGTATCAGGCTGCGGTTACAATGGATAAGAATTCGTACAAAAAATGATTCGTAATAAATCTTACGAAGTCTCACGAAGTCATAATAAATAAGCAACTCAATAGATTTGTATGTGTGTGTGGTCATATTTCTTGCAATATATTCTTACGAGTTCGTACGAAGTCTTACGATTCTTCTATGCGAAAAAAATATTTTTTTATCAACAGATTTCGTAAGAAAATACAAGTGTTTGGTGCCAAAATAGATTGTGAAGAGCTAATATAAGTGGTTGCTGATAGGAGATCGTTAAGGGATTAAAAATGTAAGCAATACCATCATAAAAAATTTAATTTAATCTAGCACCCGTTCGGATTATACGCTTAAGTAATAATTACGCTAATGAGTTAGGAATTGGAAAGGTTGAATTTATAGGAAGTGAACCCACATTTGCGTGGAAGGAGAGTGGAAACCCATTTAGGATAAACCCGCCCCCAGTTCACCCGACCGAGATTCGAACCTCGATCTCCTCTTCCTCGGCAGTCAAGCTCAACACGAAACTAGTGCGTTAGTTAACTACGCCAACGAGGCGTGTATAATAAAGAGCTGAACAAGAAATTATGGATGTAAGTGGCGGTGAATATGAATATGAATTCAACAGGTAAATAACGTTACATAATATATTTTAATTGTATATTTAATTGTATTGCATTGTGTGTTGGAGAAAGCAACTAAGTCAAAAAATACTATTTTGTGCGTTTTTCTTGGCACTGATACATTTCTAACAGTGACATAGGCCTATATATAAAATCAACAAAATTATCAACTGAATATTGTTAATTGAAGCATGTAAAAATAAAAATACTTTTTTTTCTCTCCTAAAAAGCACCATTTACTTATTATAGTTCACGATAAAAATATTGTAAAAACTTATTTATAATTTTATAGGCTGTTTTAGTAGCCCAGCTGGTGCCCTGGTGGTCCGGGGTTCAATCCCCGGTCCCGGCACAGACTTATCTGATTACCAAACCCTTCCTTCAAGTCTGACAAGACGTGTATTAATCACAACTTGTAAATGTGTGGAATGCCAGGCCTCCACCGTGGTTCGGATCCCACTTTAAACTGTAGGTGCTCCATTTCATCTCACAATCACCCTACCATTACACATTAGTGTAAGTGCGTACAACAACCCGAACGGTTAGTAAGACGCGGTACTAATAATACTAGTAGCCCTGGTGAAACATTGTGGTCCTTTGCTTTTGTTTTGAAGGTTGTGTAGACTTTCATTGTTTTCAAAAGCATCTGGTACGCCTTGTAAATCAATAATAATGTTATGTAGTAAGCAAATTGATTTTACAATTAAATCGACCTTTTCAGTACAATTTCCTATTTCAGTTTTGAGAATTCTCCATTTTGATGTAGTAATAGTATTAATACCGAAAGCGCATTCAACAAGGCGTCTTGCTCGGGAAAGACTTTGATTAAAAACTTCTTGCTCTATAGAGGTCATGTCCTGAAAATGGTCTCATCAGATATGTTTTTAGGGATTTGCTGCACCTCCTATTAATAGGGCCTATCTCAACCAAAAACCAGCCCCGTGGTGTAGTGGTCAGTGCACCTGGCTACGAGTGCTTAGGGGTCCCTGGTTCGATTCCCAGCTGGTGCCTTGGGTATTTTTCCCGAAAGGGGAGTTACCCCAACAGTCACCAGGGTTAGTAAGCCTTAAATTAAGTTGTGCTTCCACTGGTTCCACACCCTCATACTCACTATCACCCTCATACTCACTATCACCCTCATACTCTCTACCACCCTCATACTCACTATCACCCTCACACTCACTATCACCCTCACACTCACTATCACCCTCACACTCACTACCACCATCATACTCACTACCACCATCATACTCACTACCACCATCATACTCACTACCACCATCATACTCACTGTCACCCTCATACTCACTATCACCCTCATACTCACTACCACCCTCATACTCACTGTCACCCTCATACTCACTGTCACCATCATACTCACTATCACCCTCATACTCACTGTCACCTTCATACTCACTACCACCATCATACTCACTATCACCCTCATACTCACTATCACCCTAATACTCACTATCACCCTAATACTCAACATCACCCTAATACTCAACATCACCCTAATACTCAACATCACCCTAATACTCAACATCACCCTAATACTCAACATCACCCTAATACTCAACATCACCCTAATACTCAACATCACCCTAATACTCAACATCACCCTAATACTCACCATAACCCTAATACTCACCATAACCCTAATACTCACCATAACCCTCATACTCACCATAACCCTCATACTCACCATAACCCTCATACTCACCATAACCCTCATACTCACCATCACCCTCATACTCACCATCACCCTCACACTCACCATCACCCTCACACTCACCATCACCCTCACACTCACCATCACCCTCACACTCACCATCACCCTCATACTCACCATCACCCTCATACTCACCATCACCCTCATACTCACCATCACCCTCATACTCACCATCACCCTCATACTCACCATCACCCTCATACTCACCATCACCCTCATACTCACCATCAC
>CABFWO010003091.1:37410-60491 GCA_902155825.1 Timema genevievae | reverse complement strand
ATACTCACTATCACCCTCATACTCACTATCACCCTCATACTCACTATCACCATCATACTCACCATCACCCTCATACTCACCATCACCCTCATACTCACCATCACCCTCATATTCACTATCACCCTTATACTCACTATCACCCTTATACTCACTATCACCCTCATACTCACCATCACCCTCATACCATCACCCTCATACCATCACCCTCATACTCACTATCACCCTCATACTCACTATCACCCTCATATTCACTATCACCTTCATACTCACTATCACCCTCATATTCACTATCACCCTCATACTCACTATCACCCTCATACTCACTATCACCCTCATACTCACTATCACCTTCATACTCACCATCACCCTCATACCAATACCCTCATACTATCACCCTTATACTCGCTATCACCTCATCTTCTCGGGACATGGAAAAAGCCTCCACAGAAAGGATGTACTTTTAGTACAATCGGATGTCCCCTGGACAACGGTACAATAGTACTTGATAATATTTCCACAACCTGGGCCACGAGTGATGTAGCCTAGACGTGTGGTGTTATTATATTATTACCTCAGCCAAAAACATTCTTGTTCGTTTAGACATTATAAAAACACAATTAATAAAATGTGTGTACAGGTACTACCCGTTCGACTTATGCACATATGAGATAACTATGATAGTGTGTTAGGGATGAGTAAGGTAACATTTAGAGGAAAAGTACCCGTATTTTCATGGATGTAGATTGATAAGCTAATTAGGAAAAACCAATGATACACCCAACCAGGATTCAAACCTTTATTTTCCTGTAACTATCGGTACAGTCTATTACTAGAACGACGCCTTAGACCATTCGACCACCGAAGCGTGTCTTATTCGTTTATAGGTGTGTGGTTTCACTTTAAATAATGACTTTAAATAATTACACTAAATGGCGTAAGGTGGGAGAATATTCTCAAGATGAGGTTTCGGAACGTCAAAATGAGAGAAAATATTTAAGATGGCCTTCTTGACTTTAAAACTATACACGAGTGTAAAAATGAGGGTCATTATCTTTAAAATGTCATATGGTCAATTGTGAGAGTTGTAAACTCACAAGAAATGGTATATTGACCCCCTTCATGGCCGCATGGTCTAAGGCGTCCCTCTGGCAATAGACTGGACTGCCAATGACGGCGAGATCCGGGTTAGAATCCCCATCTGGTGTATTATCCTAAATAGTTATCCACTCTCACTCCACGCAAATGCGAGAAGACTTCTCTAAATTAAACCTTCCTCGTCCATAAAATATTAGCGTAATTATATTTTATTTAGCGCCGCGTCTTACTACCCCTCAGGGTTATACGCCTATAAATATACTAATTACTCTGATGGTTTTAGGGCTTAGGAAGGATATATTATAGGAAGTGAACGGGCATTTGTGTGGAGGGAGATTGGAAAACCATTTAAGAAACCACCCACAGTGCACCCTACCGGAATAGAACACAGATCTCCCCGTCTTCGACAGTCTAGTACAACAACAGAGTAGCGCATTAGATCACGTGGGCCCTGAAGTGAGTCAGCGTAGTTATTACCCGAGAGGTAGTAAGACGTAGTGGTAGTTTCTGTTTTTGAAATGGTATATTAACAAAGAGATATAACGATCTTAGCAATTGTTGATGTCTAATCATAACCGTAGTTATTCTTACCAAGCCGGCCGGTCAGGTTAACGTAGTTCTACTTTAGATCAATCCAGTCCATTCCCCTATTATAATCCTATATATTATTTTTGTTGTCAACAGCGATGAATAAGGTATCAGTGGATAGGATTGTTTACAGACTTCTCACATAGCATACTCAGTTTACATTAAAACACAATGTTTAAAATTTAAATTAAAAGAAAAATATAAATATAAATAAAAGCGAAAGCCCTGACTCACTCCTCACTAATTCTCACACTTCCCACGAAGCTAGAGGGATGACATTTGACACAGGTGTTCCTTATAAGATAATAATTAGGAAAAGTAAAAGTGTTTCATTCCAATGTTTTGTGATTAAGGGGGTGAAATCGAGGTAACCACCCTAATCAACAATATTGCTTCATAAACCCTTTTTAAACGTTTAGAGTGTAATAAGTCGATAAGTTTGTTCTAATAATGCCGTCGAAAAGATACAGCCATTATTTTTAACCCCGTAGATGCTTCTAAGGGGTGTAAAAACTCTCCATGAGAAAATCTACATGGTCACCTCCTCGCGGTGTTTCTCGGATAATGCTAGGAGCCATTCCATTAAGATTCAAACAAATATTCCTCATTTTCATCCAAATATAAATAATAACACAATATCCCGTGCGAAGAATAGGGATTCAGCTAGTAATAATTATTAGACTCGCGATTATCTGGGCCCCATTTATCCGAGGCTCCGTGTTAACCGAGGCACTCATTCTGTCAGTGTGTCCAATTCGTTAACGGTTTTTATTTAGCTTAACTCTATCGTACAGTAAATGTAATACTTTGTAATGCAATGTATTTTAGTAAATTAATAATTTTAAACTTACAAACAATGTAGCCGTGATTTATAACCTAAAATTCCTAATCTAACCTATAAATCCTACATGCTCCGTTTCATCCGAGTTTGGCTCGGTCCCAATTACCTCGGGTAATCGCGAGTCTACTGTATTAAAAACTAACATTACTACCAATTTTAGTTATTAAAATATTGATAATCACGTATGTTATGGACATATTTCCTTTCTGTAAGCAATTCAAATAGAAGTCTGTCCCCAAACAAAGTACTTAGAGAGCTAAAAAAATATAGAACACAGAATTAAACTGTAACACATAACATAAACTCCGTTTTTCAGCAAACGCGGTGTTCCTTTATTGTTTGATATAAAGAACTATAAATCAAGCGATATCTTATTGTTTGATATAAAGAACTATAAATCAAGCGATATCTTATTGTTTGATATAAAGAAATATAAATCAAGCGATAGTCTTATTGTTTGATAGAAAGGAATGTAAATCAAGCGATATCTTATTGTTTGATAGAAAGGAATGTTAATCAAGCGATATCTTATTGTTTGATAGAGAGGAATGTAAATCAAGCTATATCTTATTGTTTGATATAAAGAAATATAAATCAAGCGATAGTCTTATTGTTTGATAGAAAGGAATGTAAATCAAGCGATATCTTATTGTTTGATAGAAAGGAATGTAAATCAAGCGATAGTCTTATTGTTTGATAGAAAGAACTATAAATCAAGCGATATCTTATTGTTTGATAGAAAGGAATGTATATCAAGCAATATCTTATTGTTTGATAGAAAGGAATATAAATCAAGCGATATCTTATTGTTTGATAGAGAGGAATGTAATCAGGCGATAGTCAGGATTTAAATCAAAGTCAGATTCAAATATAACATGGAATTTCTATAAAAATTTAAACTGGGAGATTTCACTATGAAAACAAAATAGTACAACGCACCGCAACAGTCTTTATCACTCGTTTATCTAAAAATTGAGAATTTTACTTAAAACTCTATGTAAGATATGTGAAGCGAAATAATATTCAGTGATGCATACACATAATGGAAAAACGAGCATCACATTTCAGGAAAGAGCATAATATACACTGTTACATGAACATTAAGAAAAAAGGAATAATTCTATCCAATCAAAATGTATAACAATCAACTCTCAATTTCCCAAAGCTCTATTTTAAAATATATATTTGCCTATAGTTAGGAATTTATTTATTTTAAATAAAATATTATTTCAAATTGATTTTTTAAAGTCCTTTAATTGCGATAATCTGTTATTTCTTTTCTCAAATATTTGCATAAATGTGATCCAATTTTGAAATTTCCGCTTATGTAAAATACCCTCAAGGTCACTTTTATGGGAAAACGAGATGTGACCTTTTGTTTATTATATAAACAATGTTTAAATTATTCAAAATGGTTTATATTCTCTCCACACAAATGCGGGTACACCTCCTCTAGAAATGATCTTCCTATTTCTTAAAACCATTAAGAGTAATTAGTACATATAAACCAGGGGTCTCCAAACTACAGCCCGCGGGGTACATCCGTCCCGCCACAAGATTATATCCGGCCCTTTCCAAGATTTTATCAAAAAAAAATTAATTGTTTCTCTTCATTATTTCTTAACCACGCACTTTATTTGACAAGTTCAGTTTCTGTCCACACGCGTGCTTCCCCCATGACACCAAGCCAGAGAGCTTCTCCCCATGACACCAAGCCAGAGTGCTTCCCTCCATGACACCAAGCCAGAGTGCTTCCCCCCACGACACTAACAATAAGCCAGAGTGCTTCCCCCTATTACACCAAGCTAGAGTGCTTCCCCCATTACACCAAGCCAGAGTGCTTCCCCCATGACACCAAGCCAGAGTGCTGTCGGAATTTCAAACCCTCATTTTCACGCCATTCCTTATACCTAAAACAGAAGGGCTTGACTGTGACGATTTTTTAGGTAGTTTCAAGTCTCCCAGCAGAGGGTTATAAAAGTAAAAACCCCACAGATGCTACCTAATTAGAAAAAATACATTATATTGACTAATAATTATTATGAATATAATTTATTACATATAAATTGATTCATATCTCACAGAGAAGAATCAACGTCAATCACTTTTATCAAACACTGAGTAGCGTTTAAAAGTGGCAGTCTTTAGAGGCGTGACTGGCCATATTATGACTTGAATCTAAATTTGCATGTTAAAACAAATTTTATTTATGATCTATTTGCACATGACAAGGCATTCAGGGCAAAAATAATGTTACTTGAAGAACAGGTGAACGTTACTTTGGCCCGCAAAAATGTGTAAAATATATTATGTGGCCCGCATAGTAGAAAGTTTGGAGACCCCTGATATAAACCAAACGGGTATTAATAAGCGGTGCTAAAAAAAACTCATCCTAAAAACCTTCTGGGGAGCTTTATGAATACCCTAGGTACCCAGTTTTAGCCCTCTAGTTAGACAGAGAAACACAGGTAGACAGACAGACGGCATAGCAAAATCACTTTTTCGGATTCAGTGACTCGATCCATCAAAATATCAAATTTGATTATTGTTTGACAATCACAATATTTCTCTACTCTAAGCGTCCCGAGAAAGTAAAAGGCCCAAGAGTTTATCTACCCCGCCCAAGGAGCATTCCTCGAGGCAAAACGGTTGTAATTCCGTGTGAATGTTGTTCGGCCTTCAGTTGAAATAATCTTAACATTCGTTTCCTCCCATTCTGACTCGTTTCACTTACATTTCAAACCGAAATAAAAAAAACATTAACAAATATACGTATTCTAAGCAAAGAAAAGGAAAAAAGGAGGAGAATCGTGCATACAAAACGTAAATGGGAGGTCATTATGAACAATTTCAAGACGCATTAATGAAGAAATGGCTGTAGTGGAATGAACGAAATCAAAATAAGGTGGGAGGGGGGTAGGTAAATTGTTCCTGACGTGTCGAACGTCAATTATTTGATTGTATCTTCACCTGTTTCGCTGATAAAATATTGAGAGCGGTATTTTATTGCGGCCAGGATCACGGATCTGCGGGTCTTCAGAAGGTCGTATCGATGACGTTCAGCCTGTCTTAGAATAACTAGACATTTTGAAAAGATTTGTTGAAATCTGAGATGCACATTGCATAACCTATTGAACAGTAATCCAATTACCTGCATGGACCTGCTACGATGGACGCGTGGTCTAAGGCGCTACTCTCACAGTAGACTATACTGCCGATGACGGGAGGATCGAGGTTTGAATCTCGGTCGGGTGTACTAATAGTTTTTTTTTCCAGAATGGTTTTCCACGCAAATGCGGGTATAGGCCTATTTCCTCTAAATAAAACCTCGTTAATCCCTAAAACCAATAGCGTAATAATAAATAAGCGCATAACCCGAACTACTAATTTAGACGCGCTGCTAAAAAAAATTACCTGTGCGTTTTCTTCAAGCTTCAATACCGCCTTTAATCAACTAAGTCATATCAGGACAAGAAATTTCAAATTTGTTTTAATTCATTTGTGATTTATTACTCTTATGAGTTATTCGGGACATTTAATATTTTTTATAATCTTTAATTATTACCATCGTATCTCTCCAGCAGATGACTAGGGCTGAGTTCAAATTAAAGAATTAAATAAAAGCTATACAAACAAATATGTATGTAACGGATTAAATTGCGTGCATTAAACCTAAATATAAAGGCCTATGGTTTTTATTTCTCGTATTTAAGAAGCATAGATAAAAACTAAAAAAATCATTCGGATTTTTTTGAAACACTATTTTTATGTGCACTTAATAATAATACGTGCTGTTTCAGCGGTCTTCTGTTTGACTACCTATGCCATTCTTGGGCAGTATGTTCATAATTTATAGTGTCGTGGTACGACTGCTTCAACACCGGAACAATATTTATAAAATATGTATACCATACCCGTACTTCGCTCGGATGTACAAAACTACTGTTTTCGTAGTTGAAGTCGAATTATTATTGTACAGTTTATTTTCAAATTGCAATAACATCATTTGTGAAAGCGAGTCAATCAATTTTTGCACGCAATGTTGGAGGTTTTGTTTGTGAGTGTAGTGAAAGTAAAGGAAGTCTCATGAACTGACACCAGAGCAAGAGATATAAAACTGGCCGTGAAATAAATATGAGTTCCTTGAGACCCAGTCACTAAATTCTATAAAAATCGTTGTGGTCGCCATTTTGGTGTCACCATTTTGAAATTTCTACTATTCAGAATGTTTATGAAAGCTGGACCATATGACCAAAGAGCATGAGAGTTCCAAATTTCGTCAAAATAGCACCACTTTAAAGGCTATATCCGCCATTTTGTAACAGTCATTTTAAAATTTCGAGTTTTCAATATTTTTTTATTGGACACATGACCTATAATAATGCAATGTGGGTTATAATTTTGATGAGGCAGACAAAGGACATTGTCTTTTGTAAGTACTTAGCGCCTTGAAAAGTGTTCAATGCGACATGAACAAACGTTTTATCTATTACTGTGGATTGAATTTGTGCTTTAAATTTTATTTGCGCGATTCAAACACTTTCATTTGTGCACCACGTCATACTACCCAGCCGGACTATCCGCCCTTAATCATACTCGTGAGGTAGGGATGAGAAAGGTTGACTTTATAGTAAATGTGCTCGCAGTCTCGGTGAGATAAAGAACAGCCTCCCCGTTATCGGCAAACCAGACTACATAAGTTTGACAGTCGACGTGCCCCGCGATACGAGTGGAACCAAAATTTTGTAACGAAAGTGCATTCCCTTTTTCCCATACAACTTTTCAAAACTTTCCTTTAGTTATTGTCAACATTTTTCAAGCGCAAGTGAAGGGAAAAGATTGGGAACATTTGAATCGTGATGCTATAAAGAAGTGTTGAAAATGTCAATGGATGGATATGGTATCAAATACAAAGTGCTAAGAAAAGCAAATAAAGAAAGGATACTTTGGAAGGTTATACAGCATAGAAGAGTTACATGATAGGATATATGAGACATGATTTTTGGTGAAATTCAAGAGAGAGACCAAGACTGGAGTACATGAATATGATAATGAACGATGTTGGCAGAAGAAGGTACAAAGATGTAAAGCACTTGGCCCAGGATAAGCTAAAGTGGAGAGCTGCAGCAAGCAAATCTAAACATTGATGACCTGATGATGATGATGATGATTATACATAAATTTTAAATGTTTAGAAATGGATCAACTAAGAACAATCTAGTGGTTAACACATATTCTAATACCAGTAATGTTAACTAGACTAGTTATAACAGACCTACTGCCAGAAATTGTTCTGCCACCATTCCGCAAGAGGACACCACACAGACCTGATCTCACTCACATATTTTCAAAGTAATCAGTTTATTTGTCCTTATGAGCAACATAAGCCCACCTGAATCAGTGGTCGAATATTCTAAAGCAGGGATAGAGAACCTGCGGCCTTTAGAGGGGTTTAGTGCGGCCTTTTCACATATTTTGTCAATTATGTATCTTCATAGTTTTAAACTATACATTCTCAAACTAGGTGTATTTAAGTTAATTGCTGACAAGATGTGTATTAATCACAACTTGTGAATGTGAGGAATGCCAGGCCTCCACCGTGGTTCGGATTCCACGTTAAACTTTAGGTGTATAACCCGAACGGGTAGTAAGACGCGGTGCTAATAATAATAATAATAATAATAATAATAATAATAATAATAATAATAATAAAAATAATAATAATAAGTTAATTGGATTAAAAAGAGTTATTTTTAAAGCATAATATTAAATAAATGGTATGGTATGGCGCACCGCACAGACTTTCCCTCACTTTTATCTTAAAAATTAATATACATTTACTAAAAGCTCGTAAGATTTGTGAAACGAAATAATAGATCTATTAAAATAGCGGCAATATCTGGAAAAAAAGGCCTAAAAATTAATTGAGGATGTATAACATGTAGTGCCAACCGATATATTTCGTTTTAGGGGTCCTTAGGGATGATGAGACGGCTTGTTGGCATTCCTGAATATTTAAATTTACGCTAGGGGCCGCCATTTTGCAAAATGGTGCACGCTTTCAAGAGTGGACCATATGTAACTGGAAATATACTTGAAAGTAGTGCAAAATATGCACGATGGGTATCTTTTTGTATGTTTTAAGGGTAGGCTATCTGAGTTCCAAAATATACTTTAAAATGTTGTCGGAGGGCCGTATAAAAATATATACAATATGGCGGCCAAATATTACAGAATTTTTTACTATTTTCTTACTAAAAACATTTTGTACCATTTTATTTTCCAAGTCTATCTTCAGGTATCGTCGGGTAGACCATAAATAAATATTCTCATTTTACAACTGTATACATTTTATAAATTAAATTAATGTTAAAAGTAATTAGCTTACATGAAACTGTTACCTGAGACTCATTCATGTGTGTTTGAACAGTTTCGTACTGGTCATTTTACAGTTAGGAAAAATAAAAATATTGTTAACAGAATATCGACTAACCAGGCATTATAAGACATCAACCAGGTATGCAAAGTTGCAGGTGGGTTGATTGGAATAACCCAAAACGATTCTCTAAGAGAAAGGTGGTGTATTACAGTAAACGAACGCGGTCGAATTGTGGAGACATGTGAAATGTTTGATATTGGAATAAAGGATTATGAGTATTGATATGAAACAAAGAACCTCTCAAAATCTAGATGTAAAAGAGATGAATGTGACGTGGAAAGAATTGTACTTCTGTTCAAGGACATCATATATTCACTGTGAACAAAGAGAATATAATTTATATCTCCACGTGTGATCTGGCCCCACCTCATGTTACAGAGTTTTTACTGTCAGAAAATAAAAGAGGAACTAATGTTATCATTAATTTATCCAGGACCAATTGATAGCTATACCAGAGAGGTTTTATGATCCTTTAAAACATACCAAGGTGTTTACTATGGAAAACATAGGTGACAACATCCAAATGTCTAAAAAAAATACAAAATGGTAAAAAGAGATGTAAATGTCTTTCATAGATTATTGGTTGCTAAGGAAGCGGGTCGAGAAATTAATATCCAATCCATTTTCGAACATGAACTTACTCCCATTTCACTGTCTGCTGATTTAAATGGAGATCTTAGTATGAAATGCAGAAAATCCCACCTAATTCACAACATGGAAGCTGTGATCGTGACATTAGAACTTCTATCTAATGAGTTAACATAGATGAACAACAATTTGTGCAAGCCTTAGGAAGAATTCGAGGATGCTCTTCATTCAGGGAGCATGTTGAAAGATATGCAGAGAGTGTTTTCAAGAACTTGAGTAGTAATTCCCCTGGAGTATACGTCGTTGTTTGTGCAAGCCTTAGGAAGAATTCGAGGATGCTCTTCATTCAGGGAGCATGTTGAAAGATATGTAGAGAGTGTTTTCAAGAACTTGAGTAGTAATTCCCCTGGAGTATACGTCGTATTTGATCAATATCATGTCCACGCCATCAAGGCAAACACTAGAAAGAAGAGGTCAGGAATAGAAAGCTGTCCAGTTAGGCGTGTTGTAGTTCTTGATGACAATGTGCCAATGGTAAAGAACTGGAACCAGTTCATAAGCATGCCTGAGAATAAAGCTAATTTGGCAGAGGTCTTATCCAAATACTTGATATCAAGAAGCAGATAGATTGAAACATATGAAGTGGTAGTATCGGGTGGATTTGCTCAAACGGGAGAGGTTCAACACAAAGATATGTTTTCATGCTCCAGTCAAACCATGAAGAAGGTGACACAAGAATAAGTCTTCATGAGAATGATGCACACCATAGAAGCTACACGCTTCTAGTAGTTGTTGCCAAAGACACAGATGTTATTGTGTTCATGCTGCAGTTTGCTTATCATCTCTTAAAAAGAGATATGGTTTAAAGCAGGAACAGCAAGTAAACCTTGCTTTATTTCTGTACATAACATTTATCTGCTTGATGAGTTGATATCAGAGCTTTCCATAGAATTACAGTCTGTGACACTCATTTTCCTGACAGTGGAAAAAAAAAACTGCATGGAAAGTTTACGAGGATTGGCCGTTTCTCCTTGAAGGTTTAGGAAAAGGTGAACTGAAAAAAGTGAGGAGTTTGTCTGTCGGTTATATCTTCCATCATCACCACTTGTGAACATAAATGAAGTGAGAATCCATGTTTTTAAAAAAAGGGATGAAGCCAAATGCAGATTATCTTCACCACCACATCTCGCGAGCTCACTATCAAGAACTTGTCTGCCTGACATCAGATGTTGCCCAACAACAACTGTCGGTGATGACAAGTGGGTGGAAACTGCAGGACGGTGAACAGGCGTGTGCTGCGCTCATTACAAGCAAGTGTAAGAAATGTGCTACAGGTAGCGCCAAGTGTTTTGCTAATGGATTAACTTATATTACTGGAGCTTGTAGCCGTACCACTGGCTGTCAAAATCCATACTCATGTAACATAATAATATGATGATTATGATTATATTTTTAATTCTGTGGTTATTAAGATTCTGGACTCATTCTCGTTTTATAATTTTCATCATATATTATTGTCTTATTAAAAACAAATTTTCTTTCATAAGTAAATTAGTTTGTGTTTTTGTCCATTACCTAGTCCTAACAAAAGTGATTTTGATGGCAGCCATTTTGGCTGCCATCTTGTATATCTTTATTCAGGTACTTCTGGCATAATTTAAAAACTTAACTTTTACTTTAGAATCCATCCAAACATATTGTTTGACACCCACCTTGGCTAGGCTTTGTTTGGTTTAAAAACTTTCTAAAAGTTTAGACATATTTTGCCTCCATATTGTATATCATTTTATACATCCTTCCAACAATATTTTTAAGTATTTTTTGGAGCTCTTCCGCCCTTGAAACATACCAATACAAATAGATGATACCCATTATGCATTAGTTGCACGACTTTCAAGTATATTTCTAGGTACATATGGTCCACTGTTGAAAGTGTGCGACATTTTACAAAATGGCGGCTCCTGGCGTAAATTTACTTAGGAGTGCCAACAAGCCAATAAAGTATAATATTTTTGTTGGCACTCTCTAACCTGTTGTACCCCCTCGGTGCTCGATATCACGACTAGCCTATAAACAATGTTGAAGAAAAATTACACCAAAAATCATGAATGAAATAATATACACTGTTACATAGGAACTAGGAACACTGTTACAGAAAAATTAAGTAAAGATAAGCATATATGTTCACCAAAAAGCATAAGAATCAAATTCATTTTCAAAGACTTGAGTTAAAAAGTATTTATATATTTATTATAGCTTAGAAACTATTGGTTTTATAAAAATATATTTCAAATAAAAGATTTGTATCTTTAATAGTACTACAAGTCTACAATGATAAGATATTTCGTATTTCAAATAGTTGCGGAGAAATGATGAAAATTGGAAAATTTCCCTCATGTAAAGTATCCTCAGTCATTTTCCCGAGAAAATGAGAATTGTCATCTTGTGTGTAGTAATTAATAGTGTCTAGATATAGGCCTAGTCTAACATTTAATAAAAATCTTTATAGCGAATTTCTAGAAAAACATTTATGCTATTTTTGCACTTCAGTAAATTACCCTTAAATTTAGGGTTAGACATCTAATTCCAAAAACTCCCCGGGGGGACATCATGGACACCCCAGATATCAAGTTATTGCCCAATTAGTAAAATGGTTTCGGCTCTAGCTCGAGGTTTGGACAGCCGGCATCGCGAAAGCCACTTTTTTTTGTTTCAGGGGACCATGAAACGTGGACATTTATCAATATCTCAAGTTCAAATTTTTTGACGATCACAATACTTTCTCTCCGAGGTGTGGAAAGTAAAAATTCGCGAAAGGAAGAATCTAGTACCATGTTAATGGTTTTAACTGGCAAACCCAATGGTAAGAGACCATTGGGGAAGACCTAGACACAGATGGGAGGATAACATTAGAATGGATCTGAAAGATTCAGAGTGTAGTGAGGTGGACTGGATAGAACTAGCTCAAGATAGGGATAAGTGATGAACTTTAGAATTCGTAGTGCCATAGCGTAAGTAAGTAATATTAAAAAAATTACCCACTCTCTCCCTCTTTCTATCCCTCTATCATCTTTGACCGGGTGTACTGAATGTGTAGTTTCATTAAATGGTATCCTCTATCTTCACGCAAATTAGGGTAAATTTCCTCTCAATTTATCTACCTCTTCCCCAATTCATTAGTGCAAATATGCTTATAGTCCAGATGTGTATTAAAACTTGATTCTAGAAAAATATTATAAGCAATAGAGGCGTCGATAAGCATTTATAATAAAGTATGAAATAATATAAGTATATATATATGGTATATATATATGCATGGTCTATATATATATATATATATATATATATATAGACCATGCATGGACGAGCAAATAGACACATTCTCGAAACCGGATTGGCAGCACTTTAGGACAAGCCAAAATATGAGGAAACAGACTTGGCCTATAGCAAAAATGACTCCTTTTCAAAAAATTGATTAAAAATTATATAATTTTAAAAAATAAGCTTTTAATTATTGTAAGGCAGTGACCATTGCTCAAGATCCAACGTAGACTTTTTTTTGGGTGCCGCGTCTTACTACCCGTTCAGGTTATATGCCTATATACTAATTACGATAGTGGTTTTAGAGATTTGGAAGGTTATATTTTAAGGAAATGTACCCACATTTGCACGGAGGGATAGCGGAAAACAATTTTGTAAAAATAAACCTCAGTACACATGATCGAGAATCAAACCTCGATCTTCCCGTCATCGGCGGTCCAGTCTACTGTAAGAGCAGCGCCTTAGACCATGAGGCCACCGAAGATGATTTCAAACTTGTTGAAAACAGCTAGCTACTCCCACCCACGCTTTATAAACCAACTACTCCCAGTGTTATAGGTGGACTTATTATTGATAACATCTAACTATGCCCAACCTTGTTTTTCTTCTACACACACACACACCCTTAAGTTGCCAGTTTAAGTTATTATAACAGTCACAATGCTTAGATTGTTTGATAATACTTAGTAATGTGCTCGGGTGACAGTACACGACATAATGGTACGCATTTCAAGACACACTAATTAACAAATGCATTCAAGAGTAAATTGTGGCCCATATTCAATTCTTGTCGGACATTGAAGTTGTTTTATCAGGAAACGCACGATTAACAAGACTTTCATGATTCTGATTGCCTTTAAGAGCCTACGTTACCCGTTTCGGTGGCCGGATGGTCTATGGCGCTACTCTCGCAGTAGACTGCCGATAGTGGGGAGAAAGAGGTTCGAATCTCGGTCATGTGTAGTGAGGGTTTTTTTTTTACAAAATGGTTCTCCCCTATTCCTCCGTGCAAATTCAGGTACACTTCATTAAAATCTAATTCCTAAAACAAGGGATCTAAACACCGTGTTAAAAACAAGATTGAGTTTTCATAGCGCCCCCTGAATGGTCCGTTTGAGCTTGAGGGATGTTCTAAGACAAGTTCCCTTGGGTGGTCGCAATCACCCAACTTGCATGAGAACTTTTCTTTAGCCTCTGTAAAAACCAGCTAATAGCACATCATTTCCATTACGTTCATTACCGACAGTTGCGACTTGAACAGGATTGGAACAGGATTCCATCTTCCTCCTGGTAACTATAATTATAGCCTCTTGTAGTAAGCTCGGCCATAAATCCTTGCAGATCTGGCATTGATCATAATATGATATTATGATCTGGTGCAAGTTTGGACATTCGTTTGGATTGGGTGCCTTTGAATGTTAATGGATTTATTAAAGTTTAATTCGAATGTATTGTATAGTCCGATTTCTTTGCTAAGAACCTTCTGAAAATCATGTTTTTCTACCAGAATCCTCCTACAGAGGCCTTACAGGAGGTTCTTTGTAATAAGATTGGTCTGTATCTGCCTGTCACACTAGGCTGGTTTACCAGCAGCTGCTTGCTGTTGCTACTACCAGTCAGCGGCTACCAGTCTAGTGTGTCTAGGGGTTAAGCGAGCCTTGGGGCTGGTGACCGGATAACCAGGCTAGCTAAGTGTGAGCAACTGTGAGAGATGTGCTGGAGCAACTGTGAGAGATGCGTCTGGAGCAACTGTGAGAGATGTGTTGGAGCAACTGTGAGAGATGTGTTGGAGCAACTGTGAGAGATGTGTTGGAGCAACTGTGAGATGTGCTGGAGCAACTGTGATAGATACTCCTAGTCCGGATGTTGCCAATATCTTGTGTTGTGTATTTATATTTACACTTGAAGACCTTCAGTAGACCAGGATATCTGAAAAGATCAATACAGGAAGAGATATCGAAACCTTTCAGCTTTCCATCTTATCAATGACATCTTCCTCTATTTTATGTTACACATAATATTTCAATCTGGTCAGAGAGAGGACATTTTTGTATTTCCAGGAATCCTTCAATTTCTCAGTGGCGGCGTAATTATAGGGTGGCGTAGGTGGCAAAATGTCGTAAGCCTGCGCCCAAAATGGAGCACACCACGCAAGCCCGCCCACCCAAAATTAATTTGGTAAGAGATTAAAGTGTTTTCTTTTAAGCCTATTTTTGTTTCGTTAAGATCTCACTATTCAATCAAAAATTAATCAATAGTCACTTTATTGTGTATTATTTCATGTTCTATAAAAAAGTTATGTACATATTTTTCAGTAAAATCAATATTTAACACAATATAAGCAAATCTAAAAAAAAAAACTTTCAAGCTAATTATAAGCAATTTTGCAGAAATCGAAGCAAGAAGAAAAGAGTTTTAAAGTTTAATGTTTGTTTAGCCTCTATAATTGTTAATGTAAATTATAATTTTGTTCATAATATTTATTAAAATAGTCTTATTCAATTCAGATCAAGTTTTTTTCATTATCTAGTTAGTTTCCACTTTCTAGTAGCAATTTTACTAAACAAGTATAAACCTGTATTACATAATTTATGAAAGAATTCCAATGTAATTTATTATAATTTACAATTATTACACATAAGATTTTTTGGGGGGGAGGGAGGCCTTTATTTTATTTATTTTTTGCTTGGGGTGGTGGGGTCACCATAGAAACTTTGTCACGGGCCCGTTACTGCTTAGTTACACCATTTCAATTCCTCGCATATTGCGGGAATATCCAAAGGAATAAGTAGCATTACACAGCTCAATATTGGCAAATAGATTGTGATGTTGTAACCAACCCGCCCCTGGTAGTAGGACTGTCATTCAATTTAATAACTAAATATGACCCGCTTTGGTGGTCAAATGGGATAAGGCGTCACTCTCGCAGTATACTAGACTTCCGATAACGGTGAGATCCAGGTTCTAAGTCTGGTCGGGTCTTCTGAAGGTTGTTTTTCCTAAACGCTTTTCCACTCTCTCTCCACGCAAGTGCGGGTACGCTTCCTCTGAAATTCAACCTTACTCATCTCTACCCCATTAGATTAATTATTAAATATGCATATGACCCGAAGAGGTTGTGGTAATATACAAAAAAAATTAGATACAATTTAATGTTTAAAAAAATCTTGTAGAAATGGATAGAATAGTTGTCTTGTGACTTTACCCTGTGACATTGTCTTGTGACTTTATATTGTGATTTTACCCTGTGACTTTGTCTTGTGACTTTACCCTGTAACTTTGTCTTGTGACTTTACCCTGTGACTTTGTCTTGTGACTTTACCCTGTGACTTTGTCTTGAGTCTTTACCCTGTGACTTTGTCTTGTGACTTTACCATGTGACTTCACCCTGTGTCTTTACCCTGTAACTTTACCCTGTAACTTTACCCTATGACTTTGTCTTGATACTTTACCCTGTGACTTTCTAACTAGTTTGGTTAGAGACTAATTATATATTGGTAAGATTAGAATTCTAGGAATATAAACAATATTATTGGAATAACTGAAAGTATATTAATATGATTCTAATATAATGTATTATTTATTGAACCCTCCTTGTTAAGATGTAGAAAATATATGATCTTTGTATCTCAGATTAATTATTTTTAAGTTCGCCTGTTTAGATTCGCTAATTGAATCCAATTAGATAAGCTTGATGATTATTATCTAAAGTAGTAGCCTTAAATTTTTATCACGTAACCATCTTAATAATAGTAATTAAGGTGGGGTGTTGTAGGGTAGTGAGAAAGGCAAGTGTTTTCACAGTTTTGTATAAAAACATTTTTTGTCCAAAATAAATCAAATATTTCTCCAATAGAAACATATAGTTTAATTTTCTTCCCACAGGGATATCAACAGTATTGTTGAATATCTGTCATGAGCATAGCGATATTAGATGACAAACTTTTTAAATAAACAGAAAAGGTTGTTATTAATTCCCAGGACAGCCTTGCTAAATATTCAACAACTGTTGTTGATATCACGATTTTGATGAATCTTGACGTTTCATGACTCCCTGAATCCGAAAAAGTTGTTTTTGAATTTATGTCTGTCTGTCTGTCTGTCTGTACCTCCAAGTAGAGCCTAAACTATTTTACCGATTGAGCTAAAACTTGATATCTAGGGTTTTCATAGGGTTGCCCCGAGGGGTTTTTTTGGAATTGGATATCTACCCCTAAAATTAAGGGTAGTTTACTGAAGGGCAAAAAGAGAAAAAGTCGATTTTCTCAATATCGGCTCTAACGATTTTGATTAAATTTCATTTATGAACATTAATAAATATTCCAAACAAAATGGCTACTCTCAATATTTCGGCAAAATGGCTTTAAGGGCTCCGGTCTGATGCGTAAATTAACATTTTTTATAATAGCTCCGAAACTATTTGAGATATGAAATTACTTAGCATTACAAATATGTATATATATTTATAATACAGATATTTTATCCGAAACATATTTTTATAAAATCAATAACTTTCAATCTATACGCAATTATATGAATTTTTTTAACTTTTTGGACATTAAAGTTTAAGTATTGCGACCGTAAAAAAAACTAACCTGAAATGTTGATGGATGTCGACGTCTCATGACCCCCCGAACCCTAAAAAATAGTCTTTGCAATGCCGTCTGTCTGTGTGTCTATAAAAACTTAAAATTAAGGGTAGTTTACTGAAGGGCGAAAAGAGAAAAATTTGGTTTTCTCAAAATCTGCTCAAACGATTTTGATTAAAATTCGTATCTAGGCGTTGATTAAGATTATAAATAAACTGGCTATTTTCATTTTCCTATGAAAATGATTTTTAGGGTACTTTACAGAAGCGTTAATTTCCGTATCTCCACAACTATTTGAGAAACTAAACAACTTATCATTGCAAAATTGTAGGACTATTAGAAATAAAAAACTTTTATTTGACATATATTTTTATAAAAGCAACAGTTTCTGAGATATTTGCAAATATATTAATACAATTTTGTGAGCTTTAGTTGTAAACATATACTACTTAAGTCTTAACGCAATAATTCTCCAATGCCATAGAGTAATTAAATATAAGTAAGTATCTAAAAAAAGTATGTTATTTTTCCTTAAAGCTCTTAGGAGAAATGTTTGCACAGCAATGATCTATCTCCATTTTAGACTCAATAGTCAATATTTACATTTTTTATTGGTCAAAATGTATAAATGAATAATTAAATATCAATGCGATGACTTGAAGATCTGCAACACCTTATAAAATGTTAAAATTTTAACCAGAAATCGAAATTTTAAAACGAAGTGTTGACCCTTGTGGACCCTATATTAATCTTTTTTATTTCATTATTTTGTAGCCCTCTTTTCCCCAAATCTCCCTTCGTAAGGGATAGTAAGACAAAGGAGAGAGAAAGTCTGTGTGGTCCACCATACCATTTATTTTTTAGAATATGAACACCATTGTGATGATTAAAAAAATTGAACCTAAGATTTTAATCAATGTCGACGTTTCATGACCCCCTGAAAAAAAAAAAGTTTTCGTAATAATGGGCCTAGAAAGCGGGTTGAACAGAGTAGAGGGAAGTGCCAGTCGCCAGTAGGCTCAACTAGATGAATCTGGCAATACAACGTGTCCAGATTGAATAATTGAGATAATTTTTATCGTTGTCACAAAACCATATTCAAAATTGCTATAGTCTATATCCAAAAGTTAAAATATATCTCATTTATATCATTCAATATAAGTGTGTCTGCCAAGTGCCCTCATATTGTTAGCTGATTCATTTTTATTTGAGAAGGTTGATTACATTTCTATTAAAAAGTACTAAGTAAATTGGCTAAACTGATTATGACTTAGACAAGAGCATTGTGAGGTTTTAAAAAGATAAATTAATATCGTCTTGTTACTTTGTGTTATGTATGACCTGTGCAATATATTATTATGACTATACACTGTATTTCAAATTAAATCAAGTAGTGATTCAAACAAATTGTTCCTTATGTTTTGTATGAGTTGATATTTGAAATAATATGAAGTTTGAAGAAAATCAGTAATAATGTGTATCCACTAAAGCAGTGAGAATTTAAAGATTCTACAAATGAGTTAAAGTGAAATAAAATCGTAATACAGTAAGAACTAGATAATTTGACATTGGAGGATTCGAAAAAATCGATAATTCAAGCCCACCTTGATTTCCCATGAAGTTTCTATTTAAATCAATGGTCAAAAATAATAGCTAATTCAAATTTTAGAAGGAAATATTTAGATAATCCACTAGTTTTTTTTTTAGTTTGCACTCATTTCAAACCTAACATTATGACCTTTATTAAACCACACTTATAAGCCAAGAATGTCATATGAAGTTAGAGTTATTGACAAATAAAGTGGGGACTCTATACCGGTGGTGAGCGGGTAATAGGGAATGTGTTAGCTTTCGTCGCTTCTGTGTCACAATGTAATCATGTAACTAACTGGTTTAAGTTTGCAATATCCGTATGTTAATTTTTACTAATTTTATTTTGTGTTTAACTTTTTCTTGTTTTTTCAATGTGTATTATACATTGTATATTTGTGTTTTATGTAACAAGTATAGCATGTGTGTTTATATATAGCTTGTTTTAAAGTTATTCATTTGTTTACCAGACGCTTAGGCCTTAGATACTCATAGAAATGATTTATTCGAATTTTAGATAGTTCGAGTATTTTTTATCTCTTGGACTACAAATTAAAAAGTTCTAGTGTGTAAGCAGGCAGTTTTGTAATAAATGTGCGTCCTGTGTTTGTTGTGTCAGATAGTGTTTATGTCCTTGATTAGGCTACTGGGTACCGAGTAAAAGGTACTTATTCTCATTGGGGTCGATGGTGCAGAACGGGAAGTTCTCGGCGGGAGCCTGGCTCTTGGTCAACACGTTGAAGAAGGTCGACTTGCCCACGTTGGGAATCCCCACGATCCCGACCTTCAGATTGGTACCCACACGACCAATCAGAGGTTTCTTCTCGGGCTCTTCGACCTTCTTAGGCGCCATTACGAACACAACTGGGGGAACAAAAACAAAAATATATTAAATATGGTAATGGGTGAGTATCGAGGATGTCCCCCCCTCCACCCCACCCCTCACCCCCTGATATATAGCATCCGCGACTCGCATATCTTCCAGTTAAACACTTTACGTCCTTAGATTTTTTTATTTTTTTTGCAAGTCACCCCTTTTCTCCTCTTCTTATTAAAGTTGTTCTTTTTTTTTAGATATATAACGAGATATCTTTTAATCTTGTCTATCTGATGGTTATACGTTTCTGTTGTCCCGTCCGGCCCCGCATTTAATGACGGATTTAATATACGAGATTTCGATACGGAGTCTACAATTCTACTAGAGACCCGGGCAAGAGGAGAATCTGTATTAATGTAATTATTGAGGAAAAGATACGTACACCTAGCGGGGGGGAGGGGGATTCAAAAGCAACAAACGTCTAATTTCGAAACCAGATTCCTCATAAATGGTGAACACTACCAATCACCGCACAGGTCTTGGCCTGTTTCAAATTTACATGCGGGACTTTTTTTTTTAAGTATCTTTACGTGGAGAAGTATGCAGGATATTAGGGCGTGTACAATCGAAAGAGGTCGGATAGAAAAAAAACCGATCTAAATGTTCCACCTAGGGGCAGAGTCCCCTCCCCGCCGACACCCCGTGGCTACTCGAGCCGTAATAATCCTCGATCCACGCGCATTATCCACAGCCAATTGACATTATTCCGTCCCAGACGTGCTCCGCCCCTTGTTCCAAACTGGGGTCTGCTTCAGGATTCGCTTCTACCCGCAAACAAAGAGCGCACGATTACCATTATTATCGACATTGTAAAGACGTAAAAAAAACTTCTCATTTGCATGGAAAATAGAGAAAACCTAGAGATAATATCCCCTTGGAAACGAGAAGCTGCACTTGTAAATTTCCTAAATAGCTCCTGCTCATCTCATCTCGATATCCACGGAGGTTTTTAATTTAGGTGTTGTGGGGGGAAGATTCAAAAGATAGGAAGTTTACAGATTCTTCAAATATTGGGAAACAAGAGATGTGAACATTTTGTAGATTACTCCAGACCAGCAGTTCCCAAACTTTTTGTACCACTCCAACAATCTGTAGTACCACCGAGATGATGCTGAATATTTACTATTTCGGTACATTTTTAATGTTGCCCAGGGATATAATAACACACAACGCGCGGATGAACAGACTATCTGAGTTTAAAGCAATGTTGCCACCCCACCCAATAGTTATATCTGTTTAACGTTTGCTTGGACTTGCTCGTAATATATTTATATGATTTGATGAGGCCATATCTTTTATCGACTTTCATTTTTCTTTGTTTGACTTCTCAAGGCGTACAACCAGAGTTACAAAAATACGTGGAAACATACCAGATTTAGTATTCAGATGGCGTTGTAAGTGAGAAGACTTCTTCAAAAATCATTACGACGTGGTTTCGAAAAATGGAAGCAGAAAAGTGAATTTTTATTAGGTGTTCTGTCTTACGACAGGTCCGTTCCTTTTGTCAGTAAACTTAGACAGCCAATGCGCCCTGTCCTCTGCCTCCTCCTTCAGCTCCCAGAATGTTCTTCTTTCCTTCAAGACATCTAGTATTTAAATCTTCCTTCCTAAGTTCCTCTTCTTTCCCTCAACCTTTCCTTCTATGACGTCGTGCAGAGGACAGTTCCTCCTAAGGATGTGTTCGATCCTGTTTGCTTTGTACCGAAGAATCACATTCAAAATGGTTCTTTTCACCCATTCTTCTTATGACTTGTTCATTTGCCATCCTGTCCATCCACCTGATCTTCTAAAGTCTTCTCCAGTACCACATTTTAATGCTCTCCAAGTATTCCCACCCCCCCATCTTCTTATGAGTAAGTTTATGCTCTATACATTGCGATGTTCGAAACATAGCATTTCTTCAGTTTCTCCCTTAGTTCCAAACTAAACTTGCTGGTCAGAAGTTACCTCCTCTTGTTGAAAGCTTCCCTGGCCATGGCAATGCTCGACCTAATTTCTTTAGTGCAGTGGGCATCCTTTTGTCAGCAGACTTCCCAGGTACTTGAACTTCCCTACGTTTTCAAACTCCTCGTTTCCAATTATGGTAGAAAAATGAATAGACATTTGAAATAGTTTCGTTAACAGTTTTATGGTAAAGGAATAAATTTGAATACATTGAGAACGATGAAAATTTACTCAGAGAAAATCGGAATTACAAAGTGAACAGAATAAAGAAAACCAAAGTGCAGTTTGGAGAAACTTCTAACAATGATACACATCTTACTGGCAAACAAAGTGTTATTTGTAATGTACTAATATTATAAATATACTGTATATATGAGAAACAACACTTCAACAATGTTTTGAATGGTTTCAAATATTTTTCAATCCATTAAATGAGTGACGAAATTAAAAAATGTGTGAAAAGATTAACGACGAAATATGACATAAATAAATGTAATTAAATATTTTAAAGATGATGATATTAATTGTAGTAAATGTGGTCAAGATTATTATCTATTTAACCATGATGATTTGTGTATATTATCAGTAAACTGACTACAATCTATATTCCTAATGCAGGTGGAAACATTTTCAATTTTTTTTCTCTAACAATGCCTGTTGATAATGCTCGGTAAGCTTTCATTTTCTGTACTTAAAACGGGTTAAAAATTATTTGCGCAATTCCATAAGTCAATTGAATTTAAGTTATTTGTCACATATATGTATAGAAAATGTTGTTCAATCATTATATTTTGAATCTGTTAGTTATAAAATTTGCTCAAATTTAAATGAGAAAAGTTTAAGTTTACTGTCATTATTGTATTATGTAAGTGTATACAAAATACACAAAACAATTTTACTGGTTGTTCTCTAAGTGAGTGAAACGTGGTCTCTTCACTTACATGACTAAAACAAATTTAGGGTGTGTAGGCCCCATAGCATATTTTGGGTGTCGAAAAGTAGCACTACCAATTTGATAAAAAAAAGTAGGACATGTTAAAAACCCTATATTCACCTCATAGTGCCAAAATAAAATAAATAATTAAAAACAATGTTTTTATGTTATTGGGCCTGTAGCAAAAATAATAAAAAGTATTTTATAAAAGAAGAAAGGAGGAATGCTCAACCCTCATCAACCCCTTGCAACCCTCCTTTTAACTCCCCCCCCCC